>VWYI01011223.1:16622-61518 GCA_013399455.1 Anthoscopus minutus | reverse complement strand
AATGTTACTATTACTTAATGTAAACTACCAGTAATTCTCTGAGTACCTGACACAGGAACTGCTCAAGAAATAGACTAGGCTTTAACTAACACATATTCTGTTTTAATTTAGTTTGCATAATATATAAAGTATCTCCACTATTCCTTGAATACAGTGCTTAATAGATATATTATACATGAGCAGATAGTCTCTGTATAGATTACTATATAATTATATAAATATACACTTACAAATTTACTTAAAATTAACGTGTTTTTATAAAACACCACTTTTAAGACAATATATAGACAGTGAATCCATTTCCAGGAATACTGCTTGTGCATGCATCCTGTTACAAATGAACACACGTAGCTTAAGCCAGAGCTGTCATGTACCAGCCAAGTTATCTTTCATACAGGAGTACCACTGAGATCACATGCAGAGAAATACACTTTATCTGCACTTTCACAACATGCCTGCACTTACTCAAATACAGGAAGGAAGGAAAGAGTTATCTGTACTCAATTGAATTGTTGACTTTGTCAAATGCAGCTTAACTTCAGTGGAGTTCAGCTATAATGTTCAATACTTCATTGACTGTAATTGCAGTCATTCCATGCTCCCAAAAAGCCAGTCTATGTAACATCACAGGTAGCTCAATATTCTCCATGACAAAGTCTAGCTATTCAAATCTAAATTATTATGTGAATTTTAAAGCCTGAATATTTTTTACTTTATGAATATATATGTCTTTGCAGAGACCACAGAAAAACAGTTATCCTGATTTTTTTATCATGGAATTGAGCGTCTTATGTTTTTAAAAAAGCTTGTGAGAGTACCTTAGATACTTAGAAAAAAAATATATGGGTCATCCCAGATAGCACATATAGCAAGAGTACCCAGAGGAAAAATAATCACATATACCTGATACTTAAATGGCAAGACAGATCTACAGCATGCAATAAAGGTAACTTCTGTCCATAATAGACCTGTGTCATTATTCACAAGCCTTTAAGAAGATTTCTAAGTTCATGTTCCTGAAATTTTTACTCCTCCACCAAACTGCAGCCATTCATCTCTTTAAAGATCTTGCCTCCCCTATAGGCCTCACAACCCCAAGCTGCAAGTAATTTCTCGTGTTTTCCTGAATCGAGTTCTGCATCAAAAGAAAGTGGCTATTAGCAAGTTAGCACCAAGGGAAGGTGGCTATTGGCAGATCACAAATGTCATTTCATGAGAATTAACTGGAGTTTCAAAATTTCTTATTACAGGCTGCAGAAACTTAAAACTTCTTTCCCTGAGTCTTTTGATGAGATAAAGGTATATAAAGGTATTTTACACCTTCTTTCCATATCTAAACAAAGACTCGGGTACCCATAGAGCTCATTCATTTTTCCCCTATGTTAACTAGTTGGTTTACTGAATTCTCTCATCCCTCTATATCTGACAGAGCCCAGCAGAACAGAAAGCTTGAAACCAGACCCATAGCTACAGGGATTTGCCTTATAACATCATCTTGATAAATCTTGCCTAATTCACTTACTACTTAATCTGCAGGAAAGACAGTGTAACATGCTAGTATCTTCTACTGTCTCTCTGTTTCACACTCTTCTTTTCAAGGAATGAAATATCTAGCCCAGTGAACATTCTGGGATTAAAAAGTAAGATTTATGGTTTCTCAGACCTCATATTTGAATATATAACATAGGATTTCTATAACAAATAATTTTCAAGTCAATTTCAGATAGCAGAGATGGGGAAAAGAGCATCATGGGGAAAAAAAGAGAGAAAATTACATAAATATAAAAATATATAAAATATAAAAATAAATATAAAAAAGATGTAAGTAGCATTCGTTTTTCATACTTCAGTGTAAGAAAGTAAGTTGCAAGGCCAAAATCTAACCGCTTTTTAGAAAGTATAATAAAGTCAAAGGATTAAGGGTAAAATCCTCTTGAGTTTGATTTCCAATGTGAGCATAACAGTCTTCACCTGTTATTTCCTCCATGCCAAACACTGAAACACCACAGTAGACCAGTGCCTGAAGGCCTCCAAACTGCAGCATCTAAGCCTGAATTTTTCTTCTTTGCTGAAGAAAATCATACCTGCTTCAAAATTCTAAACCTAACTACATCTGTATGTAAGTGTCTTGGTTTGAAGGCTTCCTTCATTCATGAAAACAGACCACATTAGAAAGGCAGATCCAGAAAAGCTGCAAGCTTCCAAAATCTTGAAAAAGCATCCAAGTTCTTAGGAATGCAAACAGTAAATTGAGTGTCCACAATGGCTCATCATGCCCACTAGGACCTAGATATGCTTTTAAAATAGAACTGTGGCTCTTTCACCTGATTAAAAATGATTAAATTCTAATAACAGGCTTTAAAAAACAAGTATCTGGAATTCACCTGGCTTTAATACATTCATTAAAAATATCCACAGTTCTCTGCTGATCAGGTAACTTTATATGTGTTCCATATGCTGCAGAGAGTTTAAGTAAAGGCACCACAAATACTGCCTCTCCCAATTTTCAACACTTTTCTCTACCCTCTACAAGCCAAAAATTGAGGCATGCTGAAAAGGCATTTAAACTGTGCTAGCCCATTTGCCACATACACTGAAAGAACCTTCCACAGTGTATGTAACCTCAGCATTTACCACCAGGTCATGCATAATTGCAATTCATATACTCAAAAGGATAGTCTGACTTCCCAACAACAGCTGTTTGTCACATCTAATGGTACTGAGGGAAAGAATCTTCTGTTGGCTCAGCTTTAGACTAGAAAGTACAAAAAAATCTCACAGGAAAACAGCTACATTATATTTGATTTATTGAAGTTCAGTGACAAGATTGCCAAGTTCCTTTCAAATAGAAGTACACAAATCTAGTGAGGTAGTAAGCATGAACCACACCTATTCTCTGAAGGTAATGGAGATCACGCACAGCTGCTCCTTTCACAATATTTGGGATTTGTCATGCTACACAAATGAAACACAATATTTCCATTTTACAACATAAACTCACATTTTCAAAAATCCTGATATCTCGTGCCCTTGGAAAAATGAGAAAAGAACTGAAGAAACGTTACCACTTTTCCTCAGAAAGCTCTATGACATCTGGCCACCTACCACTTGTTAAAACACAGTCTTTATAAGGAACCTATTTTAGATCGTACATACCACCCCAGCTCCCCAAAATACTATGAAGGGAAGATTCCACTGGGAGAGGAGGGAAAAGTATAGGAATAGCCATGAAAAGTTGTGTACTGGTGATGTGTGTTCAAGGAGATTTGGTTTATATCCCTATTTTTGCAAATTCAGATGCCTTAAGGCTGGTCTCATAATACAGAAAATCTCCATTTGCTGCTCAGCATTAGTTACTGTCTTTGCCTTATAAATACAGAAGCCCAGCATTAGTTACTGTCTTTGCCTTATAAATACAGAAGCCAAGTTCCAGATATTATTCTGATTTCTTGGGCTATGTATTTTTCAGAAAGATAGAAATAAAATTAGTTGGAAAAAAATGAATCAGCAAACTTTACACAGTAACATTGAAAAATCTTTCTGCTGTTGTGAGTTGCTAGGCCTGTGGTTCTCACTACATGAAATCTGACATGTTCTTATGATTTCTTCCCTGACTTTGTAATCCTGATGTATGAAATATTTTACAGGCTTCCTGACAGGCATGCAGAATTTTCTGCACTATTTAGATAGGTCAAAGTAAATTATTATAGGATGAGAACTAAAATTTTGACATTGTTCCACTATGAGAGGAACAAGGGTTTCCTGCTCTTCTCTTCTCTTCTAATGGGTTTACAAAAGTCACAATCATACTTTATTTCTTGAATTCAGGTTACATGTATTTCAAAATGAAAGCTGGAAATTGCTCCCTTTTCATACTTTATTCCTTGAATTCAGGTTACATGTATTTCAAAATGAAAGCTGGAAATATGCTCCCTTTTCCTTTCGTAATAGCAATCTTTAACTACTATCACTAAACCATAAGTACAGCTGCAAGTAATACTTTACAGATGCAACTTCTTCACAGAAGAGCTAAACTATAAAGCAAATTAAAACCATGTCTTTTTAACTCTCAGTGAATTTAGCTGTGTAATGACATGGCTATGGAAGACACTGGTAGTTGGTTTCTATTGCCAGTTTTGCCACTGAAAACTTTAGTTCTATGCCTTTATATGTTATATAAACTTTGTTTGCCTGCAGTACTTGTAGCAAGCTATAGACAAAATATCATAACATCACCAATATTTTTTCTCATTACTATTCTTTCTTTGCCCTTCTATCCTAACAGTATTGGTCTCATCAGCTAATTATATAATCCACTGTTCAATTACATTAGCTCTTTCCTCATGATCTCCCTTTTGTCTAACAGTACCAAGGTATAAGGCAAGAAAGTAAAACCACTAAATTTGGGGCAGTTAATCTTTCAAGTTTGATCCAAGCAAGCCTTCTTCAGAAGAAAAACCAGAGTGCCTCAAACTTGTATTCTGAAGTTGTGTAAAGTAAAACAACTCTGTTAATAACTGACAGAACATCTCCCTAATCAAGCTACATGCCTGATGTTAACTTGTGTAGATACTTCCCCCAGCACTTCAAGTCTCAGTGGCTCAAGTTTCTGTGGTAGCTTTCTTTTTCTGGTTATGTTCTTGAAATGCCATACTGAGTTAGAGAAGTGCGATGTTAAGAAACTTCCGGCATAAGACAGCAGCAAAACTTGCTTGTTTCTTTACAAATATGAAAATCCTTAAGTGAAATGAGGAGGACTACTGAGTAATACTACATATTTTAGAGCACAAAACCACCAAAACAGTGTAGTTAGGAAATATGGATTTTGGAATTAATGTCTAAACATCTGAAGGAAGTCTGCTCAGACAGTAAAAAAGGAATAAAAAAGACCAGCTCATGGTCTTTTTATTAATGAATTCTCCTTAGCACTCAGAAAGAGCAAAATAATTAATTTTATTTGTATAAATTTTGCTGTTGAAGTTTAATTCTCCATAAGTAATCTATTGTACATAATTTCAAATAAATTTGAAAAAAGCTTACTTTGAGGAAGCCAAATCATGCTAATTTCATCACCATGGTGAAAAGTTTTAGAGCCATTTTCAAGAAATATGAAAGGAGTTGGTTAGTCTGAAGATGTTGCTTTGGATAGAAGTATTTCTTCACAATAGTGTAGTATAAAATAAAACATAACTGCACTTGAACTAAAGAGTCATGTAAACAGCAATTGCTTACTATTTGGAAGCAAATCTACACATAACACTGAATATAATAATGTTTTTCTTTTTGTGATAGAGAACAGTTAATCACAGATTAAAGGACAAATAGGGGAAACCAAGAGCATCCATTTATAACAGAGGTTGATTTTGGATCCAAGCTTGTTTTATCTGGCATATCAGCAATACTACAGGAAACCACACTCAGATTAGAATGCATAAGGCTGAAAGATTCACAATGTTATCAGATTTCCCATGCGGCATGCTGCTGCTCTGGGCAGCATTCTAAGACTGGTAACAAAATCCAGATGCAAATCTAGGGCATTATTTTTTAACCTTTATTTAAATTTATAACTTCCTATTTATGTTGTTCAAATATCAAGTTTACAAGAGTTTGTTATCAAAGGCAAAAAAGTAGGCTGTGACCTGATTTAGAAGGCCACTAAACTTCTGCGTCCTTCATGCAGTACTTGTCCTTCTGGGGCCTGACTCTCTCTGCAAACACTAAGCATTCCTCCAAAACAATAACTGGATAATTTTCAAAAATCCCATACTGAGCATGTAGAACAAGAACACTGAAAGTGTACCACTCTTAAATAAAGGACAGTGTCTCTATTTACACAACTCTTTCTATGGCCTGTATCACCACTCTCTCCACACCACTGAGCATCGCCTTAACACAAATACCTCATTTTAAAACCACATATTCACCATGTTGCTGTTTTTCTAGTCAGCTGATACATATGGGGATAATCATCCCTACACCATGACTGGAGTAACAGAATATGTGTGAAATATATATATGTGCATCGTGGCATGCATTGCTTAAAAAGCATCAGCCAGAAGAGTTTCCTGGAATATTATGCTTGAATAGTCCTGTCTGGGAAGGAAACCTGACCTCAGATTCTCTCAAGCGGATTAACTACATATTTTAAGGAAAACAACAGTTCCTCATCACACATTTCAAATAATTGAATCCAACAATAGACTATCCAGTATCATAGAGCATCTGACTTCATAAGTGTTGTATTTTTCAAAAGTACGTTCTGACAAGAGAATCTCTTGCTTTGCAAAAGAAAAAAAAAAGAAAAAAAAGAAAAAAAAAAAAAGCCAAAATCCAAAAGCAAAACAAACAAAAAAAAACCACAAAAAAAATTCACAAACCAAATAAAAAGCAACCCTTTCACTTCTGAGGAAGACAAAGGCTCATGCACAAATGCATGTTTTTCTCAGACAACAATATATTTTCAAGAGAAGAACTACTTCTATTTCCAGGCCTATTAAAATAATCCTCTTGCACCTTTTTTTATGAGGCTGAAGACTGACACACAAATGATTCAGGTTGTGTGCACCTCATCTTTCCCTTTCAGGTCTTGTACCAAGTAAGCTGTCAGATCCAAGGATAAGTTTTTCTGTGGGCAGAAGACATGAACCTGCTAGATTTAATAACATTACTAGAATACTAAAATTAATTCAGTATTCCATTATACCTCCACTATATCAAAAGCACAATGCACTTATCTAAATAGCAGTATACAGACCTCATTTATGAATTTGGAAAGAACAGCTTAGCTCCCCTTCCAAGTTCAATCTATTCTAGACGAATACAAAAATTTCAATTTAATGGACGTTATGGAGAAACATTCCATAGAGAAAGGGGATGAATAACAATATTATTGGAACACAAAAAAGCGTCTTCCAAGTGTGGGAAATACTATCTGTCTCACGTCAAGAATGTTTTTAAAAACTCTATTTTAAAAAACAAAGTGCCTGAGAATAGCTACAATCTCCTTACTTGTTTCTCCTTACAGTCTCTGTTGCCACAGCTAGGCCATGTCTAAGGGCCATCTGTCTGCTTGAAACTACATGCTCTTTATCTCAGTCCTGCACCCATAGCCTAGCATCAAAAACACAGATTTACTCAACATTGTTGCCAAATTCTGAGCCGTAGATAATAAATGTGGTTCGAATTTTAATGCATCTCAGCAATATGCAGTAATTCTAAGCATTATATATGTTGCATCTTAGGTAGAGGCAACATACATTGTGATGAAGCTTAAGTTCTCTGATGCATACTAGAGCACACTAGGGACAAAAAATCAGTTAAGATTTTAGTAAGAGAGAACATCCATTAACTAGAGATAAAACAGGTTAAAATTTCAGGAGTTTTTTTAAGAAAAAAGCTACAAAGATATTCAGGAAGAAAACAGCTTGTGTGTGCTTGCCAATTTAAAAAAAATAAATATATGTAAAGCAAATATACTAATTCACTTTCATGATGCTTAGATTTCCTAGTGGAAACTAAAAGTATCATACCTTAAAATCTCTTTAGGTCCTATAACACTAAATACACTCTTACACATTAAATCCACCTTGAAATCTAATAAGGTGTCAAATACAATTAGCTCTGCTAATAAAAATTAATCTGAATTCTTTTAGAATAAGCCTCTAAAACCTTGAGCTTACTTCTTAAGACACTTTATCGAATAAAGGCTGAATCCTTTGCTGAAGTTTCTTAGCACTGGCAAAAATTATAAGAATTATCTGTACATAAAGAATTATATTACTGTTTGGCATTGCTCCTCATGAGGTTTTTCATAAAACATAGATACACTCATAAGTGCATATGTAGGAGTGATTAATGTTTATGAAACAGAACAGTGAGATTCCAGAAGTACCATATGATGACATGTCAATATTTTGATCCTCACAGACTTTGAACAGCTATTTCTTCAGCCCAGCTGATAGAGTGAAAACATCTCAAATTTGACACAGATAAGTTTAATTCCTAACAAAAGAAACCACTATGGATCTGTACATGTAATTTTAAAGAACTTCACCTAACATATCATTTCCAGGATTAGCTTGTCTTAAATATTTTGTTTACTGTTAAGGTACTGCAGTAGAGTCAAAGATAGAAACACAGCCTCACTTCAACAGGAAACAACACTAAATGCTTCTTGATAGCTCTGTGTAGCCACTCACTCCCTAGTTTTCAACTACAGCTAATACTTCAGTTTAACAATGCATTCTGACACCCCTGGGACCCTCTGGCCCCTCTTATTCTTCCAGACATTGTAGAAATAAATGGCTTGCACACAAATACGTTCAGCAGAACAGTAAAATGGAACAAAATGTTATGTTCTCTGTTGTATACTTCTTCCATAATGACTTGGAGTTGAATTCTTGCCACGAGGAAGCCAGTAGGAATTTCACTGTAATTTCAAAAAACTTATCTTTCCTCTAAAATGAGTACATATCACACAATTTTACTCAGATATTTCAAGTAACATCCATAATGGAAAACCAGGTAGTGATTGAGAGAAAATTATTTCATTGGACTCTCTCTGTGGATTTGGTTCAATAGGGAAAACATAAGTTCACTTTCACTTCTAGAAAATAATTGTAGAGGAACTGTCATACTGTAGACAGATGCTACATTTTTAAACTAATTTCTGAAGTGATTTAAAGGTCTGCTATGCCAAATATAATGTCTTTTTAACATGGAATTTAATAATTACTTGAGTTTATTAAATTGATTGAGGAAACTAATTTCATCTCATTCTAGATTGTCTTAATAATGTTGACTCGCTTTGAAACTAAATGATGTATTACAAAGATACTTAGGTAAATTAAGGGATTCATTCATCAATGGATTTTCAGATAATTGGAAGCATTTATTTTCATACCTTTCAGCTAAATTTCCTTTTAATTCCCAGAAACCACTCTACATTGCAGGTCAAGAGTAGCTTAAGAGAGAGTTCACCTTCTATGGACCATGTGCGAAGTCGCGCACCTGAGCAGCGTAACAGCTCCCACAGGCACATTCTACCCTGGGGCGGGCACACACTGCTCAGCCACTCGGCTTTCTTGGCACAAAATTGACTGAGCCCATGCAACAGTCACTGGGAAGAAAACTCTGTTGGTATAACAGCAACATCAGTGCTGTTCAGCCTAGAGTAGAGAAGCTTGTGTGAAGACCTCATAGAAAATTTCCAGGACCTAAAAGGGGCCTACAGGGAAACCATGGATGGACTCATCATCAGGAAGTGTAGTGACGGGACAGGGAGTATTGGGTTCAAACAAAGAGAAATTTAGTTTCTTTACTATGAGGATGGTAAGGCACAGGAATAAACTGTCCAGAGAAGTTGTGGATGCACCACATCCCTGTCAGTGCTCAAATTCAGTCTGGATGGGGCATTGAGCAATCTGGTCCAGTATCACTGCCCATGGCAGAGGCGCTGGAGCAAAATGATCTTAAAAATTAAAGTCCCTTCCAATCCAACAATTCCTGTGATTGTTACAGCAGAGGAAGAGAAGCAGTAGTTGAAATCCATATTATGCATGTTACAGCAGGAGTTGTTTTCACTTTGCAACAACTTATATAAACCCATATTTATATAAACTATAAATCTATTTAAACCTTACTTTCCCTCACTTATTCAAGCTCTCTGTTCCATGACACTTTCTGTGCTGTGCTTCTTAATGTTTCCAGGCATAAGTCTTTCCATGAAAATATTTACAGACGAAATTAAGGAAAAGTGAGACTTAGAATTTCTTGCATGAGAAATATGAAATGGGTTTGTTTCACGAACAGACAGAAGTAAGGTGGATGATTAAAGCACAGTCTTTAACAAAACATTTCACCATTTTTGAAGCAGATTGCCTACAAATTATCCCATCTTCCACAGAGATGGTTAGATACACATGAAAATTGATGGTCTATGAATGATTGTCCATCAACCTGGAATTCCTGATCAGTCATAGCAGTTTAGACAAGGCAGAACACTCATTACTTACTGGATCTTTAATAACTGAGTTGTAAGAAACTAGCTGAACCCTGTTTAGCTAAATGCTGCATTTTCTCATGTTAAGTGAAGAAGAGGAGAATTAAGTGAAGAAATTAAAAAAAATTACTGAATAGCTTCCAACGTAACTAATATTCACATCTACCAGTTCAAGGCTAACTCCAACCCAGACAAGCACATAGCTTCTCAAAACTTTTATGAATTTTTCCATAAACTAAGTTCTTCCCTTTTTTTCTGTGACATCATAGTTTATGACACCTAGATGTATTCTCAACTGCTCTTCTAAAAACCCAGGTCTACTATTATAGACCTTATTAATGTGTTTAATACACATTCTTTGACAGTTTTTTTCTCCATATAATATAAAAAAAACCCCACTCTGGATCATGTCAACACAACATATTTATCCGTGTCTTTACTAACTCCATACTTTAATATGTCTACAAATGTGTTCAGTTCTAATTCTACAGTTACAAGTTTACCAAGTTAAGAGAGACCTTTTTAAATATGAGCATCATATTTGCTGCCTTCTATTTCCTCTCTAATAAGGCTGTTCATATAACCTGTTCAACAATCAATTGTATAATGCTATTACTTTATCAGCATTTTCACAGCAAATTCTTTACAACCTTCCATAAGCCTTGATTTCAAATACCTATTTCTCCTAGAGCCTTTGAGCTAAAAGCACTCCTCAGCTTTAATTAATTTGTATCAAAGTTGATTTCAAACATTTTCATGCTAACAACAAATCCTATACCCAGAGCTGATAACTTCATAAATCAGCTTTTCTATGCTCCCGTATCTGTTGTCTAGATCAAAACCCCAAGGATATTATCTATGTTTTCTATAATGCTAAACACAATCATAAATTACTGTGTAGCTTTCATTGGTTTGCTCATCACCACAATTTTTCTTGTTAACTATTTTATACATATTATCCAATACCATACCATCTTGTCCCTACATGGCACTTGCATCTTAGTCCCAGAGCCTGGAATATAAAGATGAGGTTTCATATCAGCAAAGGTTAATTCCTGAAGCAAAAAGCTTCATTCCTTAGCAGTAATCTCACAGAATATCTAATTAGTTTTATTTTTCTTCTTCTTTCAGACAGGCATAAATAGTCTCGAATCCTAAATTTTTACCCTCAAAAAGTACATTGTGTTCCTCAATGTTTTTTAAAACAAGCACTGACTGACAACCTATACATGTTTCTTTAATCTCACATGTATCTGTAAGCTATGTGTTCAAATAAAAAGTCACAAATGACTAAAATCAAACCCAGACTTCATAGATAATGAAAAACAGAAACACTGTGCAGAAACCATACACACAGTTTTGTACTCTGTCCAAGGTAATACACTAAACCAAGCACTGATCTCTCTCTTACTTGTGGCACAGATGCGATTTTCTGATTTAGAGTGACATTATGGGACTTAATTGAGATGCAGGCAAAAAGCAGACCAGTAGAACAAGTAGCTACATAAAAACCTCTGAATTAGAGAAGTTTAAAATAGATATTTTGGGACAAATATATATTGCAAGTGGAAGCACTGTACAAACAGCCTTCAGATGTGTGAGTACCTTGAAGAATCAACATATTAAAATGAGATGTATCCATTGATTCCTTTAGATATTATTCTCTAAGAAATACAGCCAATTTTGAAATCATGAGTGCACCAACCCTAACCAGAGAATAAGGTTTATCCTCAATGAACAGACAAATGACTCAGTCTAACAGCTTGAGTTCCACTTTATGCTTATGAGACAGTGTCTCATTTCCCCAAGAACTGACTCAAGCTCTTGATGCAGATGATGATGATTACTGTAATTGTTGCTTTCCCCATCACTTTCATATGCCACAAAACTTCATTCATCAATTTCCACCAACTATGAGCTTCAAAGTCACTTTTCAATAACGCCTACCAATATGGCAGGCAGATTCAATATTTTTTCCTCTAGTTAGCAAGTCATGAAGATTATACAGGCATTTAATAATTAATTTTTCTAGCAAATGAGTGTCTTACTCTCTATGTCAAAGCTCCAGTGGGGCGAAGAAGATGAAGCTGCATGCATAATCAATGATTATAGGGCATGCATGTAAAGTCTTCCCACCTACTCTGAATTTAGAAAATATTTCTCGTATTTACTACATAAGCATACCAAAAGTGACACTTACAGACCCTAAGTCCACACAACACACAACTTTAATGCAATGGAACTAATTTAGAAGGCTGTATGCAGCTGTAGAAAGACACTGTGCTTAAGAGAATAACTCAGTGTGCATACTACAAATATATTTTTCAATTAAAAGATTGTGTGGGTGTTTTTTCCCATGTTAAAGGAAACCTTTTTCTATGAGGGCTCAATCATCTTTAAGAAGGAATGATGAACAGAAAATAATTTCCAATTGTACCAGAATCAAAATCCAATGAGAAATGTACTCTGGTTTATGGCATGAACTACATGCTGGAAATCCTATATTCACAACTGGTGTGTTGCCACAATTGTCACAAAAGCTGACTAAAAAAGTGATACACAGGGATAAAACAGTATAAAGATTTTTTTTTCTGGTAATATTAACAAATTCAGTAGTATCAGTGACAGCTTAAAGTTAAACATAAATGTACTTGTGGTGGTCTGAAATCATCTTTTTGTTGACATGACAAAAATGAATGCATAATTCACACAGTCGAATTAGATGTGCAAGTGCACAACATCCCAATCACCAGCTCTGGGATTTGCACAAACATTCTTGTTCTGTTCCTGGTGGTTTCACATACCAAGTTCAAAAGCCCTGTATTTTTTACCATGTTACTTTGTACTCTATGAAAAGCATGGATTTCTTCTTGTTCTATAGAGCTCTGTGGCTTTCAGATGAATCCAGACTACTCATGTTATCACCACTGCACAAGTGCTCAGAAAATGCACAAAATAGTCATCTCTGCCATATAGTATTTTATCATACATATTTAGAAACACAGTGATATGTAAAATAATGCTATCTGTTCCTTCTCCAAGTCTAAAAGTTCTTCAGCAACATTAAATCATGTATAGCAGTAGTTCTGCATTCTCAGTGCAGGACAAATTCCAGTAAAGTTAAAATATAATGCAATTCTTTACAGTAGAGATTACCCAGATATTTATATGGAACAGGATTACAAGCTGTTGACCAGTTAGCATTAAGAGAATAATAAATTGCCACATTCAGCATCTCCCATCAAAACCTAAAGGTAGTCTGAGTGAAAGTGGCATCAAAAATTCTCAGGGTTCATCTAAGGCGAAAGTGTGTATGCAGAAAATCCTAAATCAACTCTCACTATCACTATAATTGCACAGAAAAACAGGTTCTGATTCCTTTTTCAAAAACAGGTTCTGATTCCTTTTTCTTGCACCTCTAACCTCCTGATTGCCAATCCCCAGCACTGCTCCATTTTCCTGTAGCAGTGGGAAACACATTACATTACGTTTAGATGCATTCTTCTAATTCTTCCTAATCGACCTCGAAGAACACCTCCATATATTGGAGTAGATGAACAACGAGAAGATGTAGTAATTTACCATTAAAAAATGATATGGCTATAAAAATAAGTTTAATATACTATTTTGTTGACTTTTAGGTAATTTTCTTTTTTATTACATCTTCAGTCCATGAATCATGACTGTGGTACATATACGTCAGTTGGGACAGAACAAGGCATTGTAATGGTATTTGGATAATCCACTCTGCAGGAATGTTCATTATTCTTGTGAGCTTTCACAAGAGTTCCTTGGCATAATACTGCTACAGCTGCTCTGCAGTCTAATGTTATTACAAGGCCTGATTCAAAGATAATGTCTGCTAGAAGAATCTGGCAGGGAGCAAGAGTCCTATGAAAATCCTTGTGATGCTAAGGTGTAACTAATGGAGACTGAAACGCTGAAAAAAATGTAAGCAGTAACAGTTATTTGTTTTGAGTGCTGCAAGAATCCTGAGGGATCTTTGTTACTTGTCAGTACAAAAATCACACAAATCCAAGTCATTTTTTCTGGAAATCTTATTTCTCTAATAAAAATAAATCATAAAAATGTCTAATCTCAACTTTACCCGCAGTACAGAAGTGGTGCAAAAAATTCATTTTCTTCAGAACCTCTCTTATCTACATTTTTGGATTGAAGAAAACATGAAAACTGCAGAAAAACAGAAACTAGAAATTGGCTATCAACTACAGTAGCTGGTAAAAGAGAACAAATAATATGTAGTCATCAGCAGGAGCTAGCTCATGATAGCATCATTGGCAAACACACGGAATTCCCTTTCCTATTTCAAAAACATGGATGGAATCAATATAAAGTTTAACAAACTTAACATTTTGGCCTGTATTGTACATCTGTAGGCAAGATTTGGTTTGTATGATTGCTAGTGTGGTCTGAGTTGCTAGTGTATGACATATTAGCTTGTGTGTTCTAGACAAAACTCTTGATTAGGAGAAAGGTACCCAGTAATTAACGAGTTATTATAAATGAAAAAAATGTTGGAAAATAAAAGGAGATAATTATGTATGCACATTGGTTCACATTTGCATATATTTGTGTTCTACCCCCATTTCTGACCTGTAAATATGAGGAGTCTGGACTTTGAGAGGGGGGAAGAAAAAAAAGAAAAAGAAAAAGAAAAAGAAAAAGAAAAAGAAAAAGAAAAAGAAAAAGAAAAAGAAAAAGAAAAAGAAAAATCCACCCTGCACCAGGAGTTCATGCTGCCTCTTATCCAAAACACGATAATCTCAAAAAACTGTCAGTCCAAGTAGCTGGATAAGAAATTAGAACATGTGTGGGTGGATTCCTTCCTCCAGCCTGAATTAATTAAAAATGATTGTTTGCTGTATTATTTTAAAGCAGATTTTTGGAACAGGTTAAAGAACCACTGTTCTGACTTTAGCATTTCAAGCCTAATAAGAATGACTCATGTAAAAAACTCAGAGGAAAAATTAATAATAAGGAGGTTAAATATAAAGTGTGTCTTACCATCTTATGTTCTTATTTGTTGCTTGGAGAAATTCACACATTCTTGTACAAGACCTACCTCACTGGCTTTGGCTGTGGTTATTTCTAGTTAAAGCATGCACACAAAAAACTCATGTCTCTAGTCAGTCTGGGTAATTCTACCTATTTCTAACACCTTAGGACGGCCCTTAACTATTTCTCACATTCTAAACCTTAAACACATATTAACTCCTCTGCTTTCACTTTCTCAACCAGTTATTAAACTATACGAAAGTGATATGCATAACAGCTTTGAAGTAAAAAATTAAAAGCAATCAGAACGTATATTTGAGAGCAGCATCTCCCACCATTTTGGGGCTGGTTAATCCATACAGATCAGACAGCAGTCAATACTGCTAAAAGAATTGCTAGAACTGATTATGGTCTTGTACACATACATTTAAATAAATAATAATAAAAAAGGAACAGAAATCATAATTTCCAGATCACCAAAAATTTATCTGCCAAAACATTAAACAGCATACAGACTGACTGTGAAAAGGGAACACACAAAATGTACTGTACTGCAGTACACCTTCAGTGAACAAGGCTTGCTACTTGTTACAAAATCCTAAAGCTGGATTAAGTAAATCCTTTTTTAAAAAAAAATACACAGAATTTTACACATTCTAAGACACCAGCCCTCCACAATAGATGTATTCTTCCTATTTTTGAAGCCAGAGTTTTACACATGTTGACTTACATGGACTGAATGGATTAGATAATGGCTAAATTCTATCTGTCTTCTTGTACTTTGCTGCTCTTTCTCTTAAATAGCCATTGATTTTCAGTGATCATATCTTAAAGATTTTTGCACTGCTTTTATATTTGCTGCTATTGGGTAACAGACCCAAAATTTATTGAGGTGATAACAAGCCGATAAACAATTATCTAAGCCTTGTTTACTCAGGAAAGTAGAATGCAAATTTACTAATTAAATCTCTTACAAGTTATTTTCTCCAAAGACAGCCAGCTGAATGCTTTGAATGTTTAAATGCCATCAACCATGATGGAAATGCTCTCCATTACAAGATTAGAGTTGGGTGGTGTTGGTTAGTTTTGAAATTCACCTCATGCCAAAGAAATCCCTATGAAGAAAGAGGAAACTTGGTTTTTGCTTTAACAGATTACATAAGCAAGACATTTGGGGTGTTTTTTGCCTCAGGAAACAGAGAATCTAAGTCTACACAACATTCTTCATTCTTAGGATCTGAAATACTAAAAGTAAGTCCTATTAGCCTTGTCTCTTGACTTTTCAAAGTATGGGATATAATATACGCACGTGTGTGTGGGAAGGAATCTTGTAAGTCCTAGTAGAAATGACGTAACACAGAGAACACAGATTTGAACTAAATCTCTGGAAACTTGTTTAAAAAATGTACACCTACAGAGAGACTTAAAAACATTGACCTGCCTGACACCATCCACTGCCTAACAGACTGGCACTAGTTATATCCTGCTGATGTTCATCCCTCATTTCTCTTTCAAGTGACAAATCTCACTCTGACTTTATAAGCATCCTTTATAAGCAATACATCACGTCTTGGAGTCAACTTACACTTCCTTCCACACATGCTAAGAACACCTGTACTCCATGAATTATCTCCACTGATGTCAGCAGCTGACACTACAGATCAAGATACTGTGCAATGTATGTTCCTTAGCCCTGTCCCTACTATTCACACCTTTCACAGACACATAGCTTCCGTTCTCTCTCATAACAGATACTGATATCCAGATATCATTTTATAAACACGTGAATTCAAGATTAAAAGAAATTTTACATTACTTTCTAAATTACTACTACTTTGGTTCTCTCCCATTCCACACCGAATGGGATGAATGAA
Organism: Anthoscopus minutus; assembly: GCA_013399455.1. NCBI lineage: Eukaryota > Metazoa > Chordata > Aves > Passeriformes > Paridae > Anthoscopus > Anthoscopus minutus. The sequence goes on along the minus strand of VWYI01011223.1, from coordinate 44,628 downwards.
GGTTCAAGATTCAAAGGAACACTTCACAGCACTTTGGTCAGTTTGCCTTAACTGCAAGTTATGTACACCTTTAAGAAACAGTGTTGAAGAATACACGCGCCTTGCTGGTTCTGATTCTTCCATTTTCCAAGAAATTGCACTGGTTTCATCTTGGGTAGAGTTAATTTTCTTCACAGTGGCTCACACGGGGCTGTGTTTTAGATTTTTAGAGAGAAGTTTTTGTTATTGCTTAGTAGGCCTTACACAGAGCCAAGGCTTTTTCTGCTTTTTGTACTGCCACACTCGTGAGAGGTGTACAGGAAAATGGGAGGAGACACAGCTGGGACAGATGGCCCCAAATAACCAAAAAGGATATTCCATACCATATGACATAATGTTCAGTATAAAAAGTGGGAGGAAGAAGGAGGAAATGTGAGATGTTTGGAATGATGGTGTTTGTCTTCCCAAGTAAAGGGATGAGGGCATGATGAGGCCCTGCTCTCCTGGGGATAGCTGAACACCTGCCTGCCCATGGGAAGCAGTGAATTAATTCCTTGTTTTGCTTTATTTGCCTGCTTAGGTTTTATTTTACCTATTAAAATGCCTTTATATCAATCAATGAGTTTTCTAGCTTTTACTGATCTGATTTTCTCCCCAGTCCTGCTGTTGAAGGAGTGAGTAAGGAGCTGTCTGGTATTTGGTCAATGGCTGGGGCTAAACCATGACATAAATTCTGCATGACTGTTTAGTGTTCAAACAACAAAAGAACAGATAATACACATAGCTAAAAAAAAACCCAAAACCAAACCAACAACACCAAAAAAAAACCAAAAACAAAAAACAGCTTCAAATTAATTCCAGGCTTCTGACCACAGTAAGTCTTCTAACAATTTTAAAAGGAAAAAAAAATTAACCACAAGAACAGAAACAAAAAAGAAATACAGACTGTTCCCATCTTTGAGGTGCAAAATGTTCTTGAACTGTTCTGTTCTATAAAACAACATGGGAATTCATTGTGATGTCTCAAATAGTGTTTTTCAAAGCATTGCATCTCTGTTACATAATTTTTCCACAGACATCCAACTGATGCTAACAATTAATAAGCAATACTTAGCATTCAATGTTATGGTTATTACCAAATAACATTTAAGTCGAAAAACAAAAGCTGTAAGACTAAAGATACAAACTACGGGTCAAACATTCTTGTAGACGTTAAAAATCCCCCAGGACTTCAGTGAAATCAGACTTTCTTAACTTTTTGCATTATGAAGGAGTTCACTACCTCTTTGCAGTGGGCAACACAGCCATCTACATAGTGCTAGCACCTCCTAGCAGCTGCAACAGATCTTAAAAAGCAATTTAGAAGACAGTAAATGGAATAAAAATTTGGCAGGCCAGGACTTGAATTCAACTGTTAAGTTTAGAAGGTCCCATCACTACATTTACATTTAATTTAAAGTCCTAGGATTCCTCATTGAATTACCAGAACTCACAGTATCAGTGATGCAGCAGATGAACACCAAACACACCCACTTCTAATTTAAAAGGGAAATAATTAACATATCCCTCCACTGCTGAGGTTAAAGGAAACCATGATAACTGCGTAAACAAAAGGACATTCTCTAAAAGTGTTTCTGTGTTTATTATGCGTGTGAAAGAGAGAGAATACTAAAAGAAATGCCATATCAAAATTAGCCAAAAAAAAAATTAAGGGAAAAAAATAGAAAAATCAGCAAGAAGTAAATGCATTATGTACAGTATTTTAAATGCTCTATTTTTAAAATGCCGGTCTTCAGTGTTTACCAGTAAGTCATTACCTAAAAACAGTCTAATTCTGGATGAGATTTTACCTACACAGATATTTCATCAACTGCCACTTACTCTCACACAGTAAAATTCATATTAACAAGTAAGCTGCTTGAGACTTTTTCTCATGAAATGTCAGTGCATTATGTTTTCCAAGGTAAACCCTAAACTGAGAAATTCCTAATCCATAATGTTCACCCTATCATGTGACATCAGGGTCAAAGGAAAGATAGCTTTTAATCCAGGGGTTTGAATTAATTATATTTTGACACACCTACAGTATCTGCTAACTGAATTCATTTCAGCAAGGCTAAAAATGTTAAGAGCACAAGTGTAAGCACTAGAAGGAATATTGTGGGCTGAAGAATGGTTTCAAGGATTTCCTGTGAGAGCGGAGAAATTGATTAAAGTTTATTTCACCCATACCTGTACTACACCCTTTTTGATCTTTCCACAGAACACTAACTGAAAAAGCAAACAAAAAAAACCCTTGTAGTGTCAACACACCTAAACACTGTATAATGCATGATAACGGTATGTCTAGGAGGTTTACTACCCATGCAGGATAGAATTTATTCTGTTCCCATTCCAGTCGTAGGTGGCTTTTAACACCGAGAAAAGCTTTCTGACGGGCTAAGTGCATCGAATTGCCACCTGAACCGAAAGCAGTTCAGGCAGCCCACACGTGCTTCAACGCAGCCTATCAAGCTTCCCCTGTCACAGAGATGCCAGCAGACGGGCACATCCTGGCTGCAGGAGGGATGCCAGCAGATAAGCCCGTAACCCTTGTGTGACTCTTCGTGGACCGGGTCACGTCCTCCAGCGGTCCCTCACCTACATGACTTCCCCCTGCGCCCCCGGTCACAGCGCTGCCCGTCCGCGGTGCTCCAGACCGGGTCATTAAGCGCGTGTGGGCGGCAGCGGGAATTGCCGCGGGAGGCGGGATGTGCCAGGGCCGCAGCGCAGCTCCCGCAGCAGCCCCTCCTCGGCCCGGCCACCGGGGTACCAGAGGTGCTGCCGCCCGCCGCGTCCCCTCTCGGCAGGCTGGGGGTCCCTTGCCACGCTCGGTGCCTGTCCCCTCGTCCCTCCCGTCACCACAAGGACTCCCGAGCTGGTGGCGAGGTCGCCTCCCCCTCCGCGGTCCCGGCCGGGCGGGCGAGGCGCGGGCTCCCCGCTCCCCTGTACCTCTTTGCGTCGGCGGCGACGGCGACGGCGACTGGCCTCGGCTGCCGAGCGCCGCCAGCAGCAGGAGCAGCGGCAAACTTTCCCGAGCCATGGCTGCGAGGAGCGAGCGGGGCCGGTGGGCAGCGAGGGCCCGGAGCGTGGCCGGGGAGCAGCCGCTGACCCCCGCGCGTCGGAACCCCCGGGAGGCGCCGGGCTCCGGGCTCCGGGCCCCGGGCTCCGGGCGCAAGGAGGGCAGGCAGCACGTGCCTGCCCGACGGCTGCTCCCCGGAGCTGGGAAGCGTTCTCGCCTTGAAGTGTGCTCGCCATTTAAATTAGCCAAATATCCGACAGACGAAAAAAAATACATGTGCTGTGGCAGGGGGGTAAAAAATAGCCTTCTGAGAAGGCAGTGGGGAAACGAGGGCTGTGACGGAGTCAAGCGCATTTTTCCTGCCGTGCCTGGTAGTATGTCAGCGCCAGCTAGGTATGAAAGAGAAAAAAAACATATTACTGCATAAAGGAAAAATTAACCTAGCACTAAAATAAAATGTGGATTAAAAACTATTGCACAGTTCTCCTGAAAAAAGAAAACATTGCTTTTTAAAAATCCATAGAAACCAGGTTTCATGATGCAACAGTGAGGCTCCCAGCCTGTGTCGTGAGCATGCTGAGAAGGGACGTCATGGGCTGTTAGAAAGAGTAAGCTGAACTCAATTCACAGTATTCACAGTGGCATAAAACCAAGATTGTGCTGTCAGCCCAATTCTGACTTGGATAGTCATCTTCACAAGTCTTGTACCACTGCACTTCAAACTGAGCTTCCCTTGTAATTCACATCAGATTAAGCACTTAAATTACTTCCCAGTGTGCTCATTGCTGTAGCAATCTATGTGCTCATTGCTGTAGCCAGCAAGGGGAATACACATGTATTAGGTACAGTCTCAAGCAGCAGCATCTTCTATTAGTAAATTTGCCTGTCACTCCAATCTCAATATTCAAGGAATGAAAAATTTTGCACATGATAGACTGTTGCATCCAGCCACACAGCCAATTTGTTTCTCTTCCTGTCATCCCACTCCAAGCAGACTCATTCTTTCTCTTCTGATGCACTTAGCCCATCACAAAACCTCTCTTCTGAGGTTGCTCCCCAAACAGCCTGAGCTCTCCTGCTGGGAGTCCTGTTACTGGATGCTCACTGCTTCCATGGCCTTTGGGAAACTGCTCTGCCAGCACAGGACATAGGACAAAGAAGAATGCACTTTCATGGCTTGGCCATTTGTCACTTGTAAGTCAATGGAAAATACTCGAGTCCTCTTGCCAAAAAACTGATGTATGTGTGGTCTTGTGCGCTTCCTACTGAGAAACTCAAATTCAAGGTTTACCGTGATGATTTTCATCTTGTCAACTATTTGCTCTGTTGTGAAAGTATACATAATCAGGGAACTGGGACGGGCAGAGAGGGAGATGGTGCTTATGACTCTATCCACAGTTTTATCACCATCACTGTTTATTTAGTCTGTAAAGTGTTTCCCTACAAGCAGTAATACTCACTACTTTCTTCCAGCTGCTTCTCCCTTTGCAATTCCCTTCAAGCAAAAAATTTGACTGCAAGGAATTGTGTGTATGTGCAAATGGAATAATCTAGTGAATTAAGTACAACAGATAAACACACCAATCCAAGTATATGTCACTAACTTGGAGAATTTAGTGCCAGTTTCATACTTAGGGATCTGACTACATCAACATAGGTTTGATTCTAATAACACATTTATTGGTTTAATTCGATCAAGCATAGTGGCAGCTGCTGCATAAAAACCATACTAGCATAAGTTGCATACTACTCCAGCTGGAGAAAATTTTTTCCGGGGCTCCAAAAGCTGCAAATTCTGCAGAGGAGTTTCAGGTAATACTCCAGAAGCAGATTGTAGAAACTGGAAGTGAGACCTGAAGGCAGGACCCTCTTCTGTTTTGTGTTAAGGTCTCATCAGATCGGCGGTATCTGCAAAATATCTCCATGACTAGTAATCTCCATGAATTTGAGATCAAGAGCAGATTCATTGGGGGGTGGGGTATCGTTACTTACCCAAATATCAATATTACACCAATATTAAATACAACAGATGATTTACCTGAGCTTTTATGTGAATTGGTTTATCCTGCTGTTGAGCCTGTGAAGTCTTTAATGTGAGGATATGTTGTAAAAACTCTGCTGAGTTTCAGTTTAGCAGCACTGCTGGCATACCCAGGTAGCTCAGCACCTGTCAGAGCCAGCACTGACAGACTGTGCACCAGAGATACAAACTTCTAATACTTAGGGGACATCAAGAGGCAAGATATGCCAGGAAGACCCACTGACTCATTCAATGACTTTTCACATCTGAACCACAGGAAATAATTTCATACCAAAAAATGCCAAGCTGTATCAAGAAGCAGCAAGAGAGGCCTGCTCCAGAAAGATAAACAAGTTAGAAAATGAAGTTGCACCACTGAGGTAGGCAGGGCAGTGTCTTCCTGCAGTCTCTGAATGCAGAAAGGGCAGATCTGGGGGTGATAAGGTTCAAACAAAATTACAGATCTCTAGACAAGTTCATAGGCAGGAGATGGATCTGAGATCAAGTCTGCAAATCAGGGTCAGGATCAGTGAGGCGCAAAGTGATGCACAGGTGTAGCTGCAGTGTAAAACTGGCTGGGACTTGGGGCAAGGGCTACAACTTAAATGCAGGGAGAAACCAACAAAGTTTCTTCAAGCTCTTCCTCCCACTTCAATTGTGTCACCAATGCCTGACACAAGGTTACATGGCTGTGCCAGGTCAGAAGTGGCCTTGAGCACAGGCAGACAAATCCATAGGAGTCAGGAAACAAGTCTGCAGAGCCTGTAGCTGCACGCTGGGCTGTGACAAGCTAGATAAGAAGTTTCTCTTCTAAAGCAGTGGCTAAAGGGGAAGTAGTAGTAGTAGTGAGGATGGAACTGCTGGGCTGAGAGGAGGATGTGAGTAAAATCAGATAAGGACTCATCTGGGAACTGATATGACTTAATATTTTCATGACTTTGCAAGAAAGACTGGGGCTTTAAATTAATTCTGCTGATAAAATAGGATTGGGGAGGACCAATGTATATTGTAAATTTTTTGCATTTATGTATATCAATACACATTGTGAGTTTATACATTTTTTATTCTCAATGACTCAAGCAGCCCAATAAGGGCTATCAGTAACAGTTTCTTATGAGAATGATCAATAAAGAATATAACCCCAAACTCCTAGGTGGAAGTCAGTGAGTCACAAGGCATTTTTGAGTCACCAGAATGATGCAGCTGTGACGTAAGCAAGTAAAGCCTAGGAAACATAAAGCCTAGCATCAGGGAAAATATTGCCAGTGAAGATATGAAAATTAATGCTGTTGCATCCCACCTAGGATATCACAGGGAATTACAATCATGCGTGTTCAAGAAGAATTTATTCAGACTTAAACAGAGCAAAGGCCTCTGGGGAAGGGAAAGCTTATCTGAGACACATATATTAAAAGGGTTTGATTTGTTTAACCTAGGAAAATAAGATGTGAGACAGTTCTAAGTGTAACAGGGATGTTAATGGATGGAATTGTCTTAAAAAGAAAAGAGCATAAGCAAGATACAGATCAGTATAGGCTGGAAAATGGAAGGTAGTTTTTAAACATAAGGTGTAGAAGCAGCTTTCTGTTAGGAGAGCAGAGGGGAAAAAATAATTAATCTAAAAGCAGACCTTGGCAGATTTATGAAAGTAATTCAATGACAAACTTGCCTGCAAAAGTTGGGAGAAATGGATTTGATAACCTGTGTGACCCTGTTCCGTGTTCTTAAGTGGACTGCAATCAAAGAATAAAGAAAATAAACGTTGAAAATGAGCTTTAAAGGATAAAGAAAAGATTCAGATACAGCACTTAGGATGAGTTGAAATATATGAACCACAGGAATCAAAGAATTAACCCATTTCAGGGGCAAGGTGAGACATGGTCTGTGATTTGGACTCAAGTCAGGAGGAAACAGGATGTCCTCGTGCCAGGGTTGTGACCAGCCAAAGCAGGTGTTAGGGAAGGGACTGACAAAAGACAAGTTAAAAGACCGACAAGGGATAAAGAAATGAGATATGTGACTAGGAATCAATATCAAAGTAGAGACCAGAATTAAAGATCAAAGTAGACAAAGGACACATGAAGAAAAGAGCAAATCTAACACTGATAGAAAACTATTCTTGTGAAGCCCTCTGTTGCCAGGGTCATTGAGTATTGTCAGTTTAAAAGCTGATGCAGATAGCTGCAGGTCAGAAAGCAATCCTGTAAAATTAAGGGGGAAAGAAAGGAAAAATAATCAAAAGAACAGGAGGAGGATAGGATAGGCCTGGGCCGAGGTTATAAAATTAGCCAACTATAATTTGGCAAGAGAGACTAAGAGAGGATAACAGCAACAGCAGTTCACTGCATGCAGAGGAGGCTAGAGTCAAGAGCAGAGTGCTTACAGTTTGGTGAGCTACACGTGGCATCAGGATGGAACTCATTTCAGAATACAGCTCATTTTGTTACAACCCCTCAATTTTGCCTTGTTCACCACCCCTGTAATTAGTCAGATTGATTAGTACACCCATCCCACTTACTGTCATTATTTATCATTAACTCTTATAAAAGCTAAATAAATGCTCATCTGTTTGTACCTCTGTATTGGTACTTAAGCATAAGGAACAGAGAGGAGTTGTGTTCTTGCCTGATAGTGGATTCTGTGAGCCATTTAGAAGTGCCACTTATTTCTAGACTTGACTTATAATAATTTCCTGTATGCCAATTTAATGCTACTATTTTGTTTTAATTTTGATCCTATGAAAATAGAAGAGCAATGTCGGTGACATTATGTTAGCTTATGCTTAGCTAAGAATATGAAACAGAAAACAAATAGAATTTCTCACCCCATAATTAATTTTTTCAACCAAAGTCATTATGTACTCTCCATAAATAATATACCTGATGCAAAGTCTTTTGTGGCTCTGTTTTCAGAAAATCAAATAGCTGCCAAAAAAGACTTACTGATTTTAATAGCTACAAAGAAACTAGAACTCAGTCTGAACTTAGACACATAATTGTTTCAACTTTAGAATGCATTTTAAAATACTTTCTATTATTCATTTATTTAGGAGACCTGTTGTATGTGAGAAACTGTCAAAATTGTTAGATCAAATTAATAAGTTAACATCTACTAATATTGCCCTGAAGTATAACTTTGCCACTCATGGAATGGAAATAATTGTTTGGCTGAATCACCAGTGTGGGTTTTATGCTTCCCTGCCAGCCATTAATGAATTGTAAAAAGTAAAAATTAAAAAATAATAGTAAAACACAAGATTAAACCAATTCTGTAGAATTAGATTGACTTGACTTCCTAAAAATGGATATTACTGCAAAACATGCAGATAGGGAGAGAAACAGATGGGCAATATCTGACAAATAAAATTTCCAGATACTGCCCCATCTGTTTCCTTCTACACAGTTCAGCTATAAGCTTTTTAGCATTATAGGGTTGCTTAGGTGATATTCCTCTTTACAATGATGTCACACCCAGAGACTAGCAAAAGCAGGTTGGTACAGTAATCTGAGAACAAGCATGAGTTCACTAGATGATTATCATTTTATATCTTCAAATATACAGGCATTAAATTTCCTTCTTTCATAGTGGAAAGATTTTATCTTCAAAAAAAATTTTGGTAAACTCTTTGACTTGTTTTTTGAAATTGTTTTGCTATTCCTGCTGTTCTTCAGATTTGAAGACCATGTTACTTTATCTGGCAAAATCTAAACTTTTTAGCTTGTCTGCTCAAGTTTTAAGTTTTCTTTATTTCCTGCTACCTTTCCAAACAAAGTTTATTATTCCTCTCTGAGACTCCGATGCTTTTATTTATGAAAGAAAAATGTGTCATCAATACTGCTACATTTTACAAGACCATAAATCACCATGGCCCTAAGGAGATAACCACACAGGACTATCCATAAGGCTATCCATGCCTCCCATACAACGCCCATACACCTGGGTGGGCCTGGAGACATCTGAAATTATGAGTATGAAGTATTAGAATCAATGTAATCAGCTGCAGGATTATTGTTGCCCACATTATTGCATCTTACTGAGCTGGCCATATTGTGGTTTTGAGGAAAAATCTGTATTGAGGAAAAATCTTTGGTTTGTTTCAAGATCAAGGCCTTTAGAACTCTGTGATTTGTGAACTGTGATTTTATGACTTTAGAACTCTGATTAGTGTAATTAAAGCTGATGATGGTTGTGTCTTAGAGAAGCTTGTGACTAACTAGAAGGCAAATTATCAGAAAGAAAGGAAGGAAAAGGAAGGCAGGAAGAAAGAAGGCAGGAACTCAAGAAGGAAGGAAACAATGAATCTCTTAAACTACTGTTGAGTTTTTCCCAGCTGATTTACTCCAAAATAGAAAGGGCCAAGCAAGAAATCTTCATTAAAGGCGTCTTCCATGCAGCTGCTCTGCAAAGTGGCATATGGTTACTGTATTCTTCCTTATTTTGATAAAAAGTCAATTGATACACTTTGTTCATTAGGAAAACCTGGAGAAGTCTGTAAAAGAGCAGTGAAGGTCACACTTTTGTCAAATTACGTGTTTATATACATGACCAAAAGTGAATTTTTTCATTTAAACTGTAGGATAATTTTCCAATCAATAAAGAAGCCTCCAGATCTCATCTGCATCCTTAAAATTGGGTTCTTAGAAGTAGTTGCAGAGTAGATTTTTATGACTCATTTGAGTTTAGGCTTTCTGAAGGAAAAAAATATGAACATCTAAAAACTGGAAATATATAAAAGGAAGTATTTTGAATGCAATGTCCTCTTTAAGGGGTCAGTATATCATGTATTATTTAGCAAATGCCCTTGTGTACATCTACAAAAACACCTGTCTAAGGGTCAGCTTCTGTACTGATAGAATACATTCCCTTTCGTAATCCTAAAGTATAAAATTAAGGGATCTTTCTAATGTGCCTGTACATCCTCAAAGAGAGGTTGTGGCTTGGTGACATCAGGAAGTTGCATATTCTATGAAATCATAATATTTTAAAAGAATAAAATTTGATGGCCAGATTGGACAAGCATCTTTCATTTAAATAAATATGCAATTACACAATCTTTATTGATAGGCACACTGTGTTACTGTTGGCTGGACAATTATTTTAGTCAAATAAAAGTAGTCTCTGTCATGAACTCTAAAGGCTTTCGTTCCTAGTGTGCCTGCCCATCAGTTAGCCTGCAGAATTATGTATACAGTACAAACACTGCACCTGTTCTAGGCATCCAAAATAACACCACTTCTGCACAGACAATAAAACATAGGAAGAAAGAGGCATATGGAAAGTATCTCTGCTAATGAAACAGTTCTATATTTATAGGCAAGAAACGGAATATTTTTCAGATACCTCTCATCAAGCTTTAGCATGACAGCTTGACTACAATAAAGAAGATGCGTTCCTAGATTCATTTCATATGAGGCAGGTAACTTGGTGGTCAGAAGAACAGAAGGCACTTTTCCTTGGTCCAGCATTTTAGACTTTTAGAACTTGCTCTGAAATCTGCTTCTTCATTACAGACATAAGAAAACAAATGTGGTTTCCCCTTGACCTAGACAGTAGAGTTCTGTATACTTTATAGGAGAAATGTTGGAGTTTTTTGTTGTCTTTTCAGGTTATTATCCCAAAGATGTTGAGACAGCATTGCTTGATTTCTCTGCCAGGTACAGTTGGTTTGTGGAGAGTTCGTTTGCTCATGCATTTGTTTCACTTTTAGGTACTGGCTTTATTGTTTACAAAAAGGAAGGAATGGTTTGACATCTGTAAGAGCAACTCAATAAAATATGTCTGTATGCACTGGGCAACTGAGGTACTTTTTTCCATTTTTTTCTGTTATTTTTGTTGGATGTAATATGCCTTCCTTTAGTAAGACTTTTGACATCAACTCCTGCAGGGAAGTCACTGGGAACTGAAGACACCTGAGCTGGATGAATCAATTGTTAGATAGGCTGAGAATTAGCTGGACTGCCAGGCTCAAAATATCATAATTGATGACTTGGGAACCAAATGGTATCCAGGAGCAAAATGGACTAAAGGACCTCTGAACACCTCATCCAACCAGCATTTCTGCCTGTGACATGTGTATGGCATGCTTGCTGTTGCTCCAAAAATGTGGGCACCCTCCTTTATAAATTGTGAATAGTCTTACAAGAAAATCAGTACATTCTAACAAATTGAAGGAAGTAAAAAAAAATACTTTTCCTTGGCATATTTTAGGTAATATATTGCAAAGCATTCCCTTTCTAGCTAGTTTTCAAACTTTTATTTTACATCTTCTTATCCAATTAGTGCTGTTATAAGATACTTGTTTTTACAAATGGATAATGAGGTATTTGACATAAACGGTTCGCTGTGTTCAGAATATTAAACTGAATAAAGTCTTAAAATACATATTAAATGAATATTAAAACCATGCATTATGCTTTAATAACATTAAATATAATATTAAAATAACAATATTGAATGTGTAGATATAAATATCCTTCTAAAAGTTGGTATATATGTTTTTAATTTTCTTCTGGTATACATATATATATACAGACTCATTTGCAGGATATTAAATACTACTTTTTAATGAAAGGCATCCATTAGTCTGTGTAAATTAATGATATATATCTGTCATAAACACTCTCCATACTATTAAATATCTAGTAATAACATTGTTTTAAATCTACCTAAGTGAAATTTGAAAAAAACCTTGAAGTTGTTTGAAAATTACTTCTAATTTCAGACTTTAGGAAGCTGATATGTGAGTATAGGCAGCAGTCTCCTAGCTCCATATTTTGATTTTTATTCTACTATAAATTTAAGAAAATATCACAAGGGACTTGTCAAGATTAATCTGTTGTTGATGAAAAACACTTAAGAGTCTCCCAGTTCAGTGTTAAAGATATATAAACAAAAACCAATTGAATAAGTTAAAACATAAATTAAATTCTACCTCAAATCTACAAGAAAAGACTACTGCTCCCTTACTGCTATGGCAGAGGACGCTGTAGTAATGTTTAGGATGCCCTGTAGGATATGCATACATATAGAATATGTATACATAGACATAGATCTCTGCCAGGTCAGTTCAGTTTCCTAATGTTCAGATTAACATTAAATAGGTTCACACTCCAAAATGGACCAAATCAGTTCATTTCCAGGACAGCTGGGAATTACCAGCATGAATCCTCCTCCATCCCAGGAATCTGTCTGCCTGGACTCAGCACCAACTGTGATGCATTAAGGGCTTTGAGGAGATATTTGAGAAGCTGCTGTGGGGATCTTTTCCTTATTCTCTGGGCTGGGACATAAGCTCAGGCTGTCAACCTGGTTCTGTGCCTAAGTCATGCTGCAAGTATGATTGTTCATACCTCCCTGATTCTGCCTCCAATCCACACACTTGGCTTTTTGACCTGGTCCCTGACCTGTCTGAGCACTACAGACTAGATTGGTAATCACTGGGCCATGTCCAACCATTATTCCAGTCACCAGACCTGATCGGCTTTCTTCATTCAAGTACTTGGCTCTTTTCATCAGGGCTGCTGCCTTCCCTGCCTTGGTGTTGTCCTCAGCTTCAGGTTTACCTCTGCTTGCAGACCAGCCCCTCCTCATGCTGATCCCAAACACTGACAGGGGGATGTGCATAGGGATCCCAGTGCTGTGTGCAGTAGGAAAGTGACCTGAGTAGGCTCAGCCCCCAATGGTTCTTGTACCACTATGGCTCTCAGGAGGACTTGTGCCACCAAATTAGGGATTCAGAGGAGGTTGTAACCCCCTTCTATGGATGGTAGTCCCCTGTTGTTGAGGTGCAGGGGACAATGAGTCAGTCCTTGAATCACAGTGCTCGCAGTCTTGCCCCTGTGTCCTGCTGGAATGATGTAGATCTTTGTCCCAAAGGACTTGAATCATAAACAATAGACATACAAACCCATTTACATTAACTGGCATAGAGAGCATTTTCCAGCATGATGATTGAAGGCAATGCAATAAAAAGTACAGCTTTATTGAAAGACAGGTCTACCTTGACCTGGTAGACCTTATAAACAAGAAAGGGTAAGATCAGCAGGGTTAAAATTAGCAGGGGATATGAAAAAGAGAAGGAAATAAAAGACCAAATGAATGAACCAGATTAACAGCTAAGACTTTTGAAGTATTTAAAAAAATATGTTTGCTACTATAGTAGTTTATTCTAAAATTTATTGTATGTGTTTGCCAAATGCTATCAATATCCCATGCTATACTTATCGAGTGCAGCGTATCCTAGCTTTAACTCTTAGAGAGAGCTCTTCAGGCAGCCTAAACATTATTCAAAGTACCAAAATCTTTTTTTTTTCTTCGAAGGTTCACTTCCTGTAGGCAATTTATTTCCTGTGACTGTCAGCTTCATTTTGAAACAAAATGACAATTTACAGGCATATTGATTGCAGAGGGAAACTTGATCTAAGTGCTTGATTTGAAAGAATAAAGAAAAGGTAAATAAAATAGCATGTTAAAAACATATTGGATTCTTTTAAATTTGAGATTCGTTGGTGAATGCTGGGTGTTTATAATTTTCAGTACCAAGTTGAGCCCTTTTTTCAATAAACATATATATATTTGGGCTAGTTGCCTGAATTGTTGCTAAAACAGATGAAAGCAAATCAGAATGAAATTAGCACTGTCAACCAATGAGGAAATGGGCCTTTTTTATCCCTGTGCTACATGTGAACCTGACTGAAAAACAAATTCTTTCCACAGGATTAGGATGAACCACACTGAAGATTATAATCAGAATGAATAAAATAATGGGTTTTTTTTCTTACCTCATAAATGAAAAGGAAAAAATGTGGTTTATGAAGTATGAAAGTTTAGTCTTCTGAGTAGCAAGCAAGGATTACTTTGGCAAGCTGTGTAGGCATTTATATCTGAAAAGCAAATGGAATTTAATTATTTTGACAAATCACTGTGGTTTTCAAGATTCATCACTCATGAAGAAAAATTAATGTGCTTAATAAGTGATCATTCTTGTTCCAGCCTAGCAATTCCAAACTTATAAATACTCTTTTCTTAATTCTAGCTAGCATATTAAGCATGGAATTATAACATTTTAAGTATATCATTTGAACTATATGGCTTATGTAGGAAATGTGTTGCAGTACTGGTCAAACCAAAAATTGCTTCATCTCTACTACCAGGTATTAGTCTGCAGTCTCACCTGTGTCTCCAAGCAACATTAATTCCTTCATCTTTTTGACGCATTTCACCTCAGTTTCTGTTACACTGAGCTCCTACCTCACCTTCCACTGTGGCACAGCCTGCTGCTGGTACTACCCAAAAGTTCTTGACTGAGTGCTGGTGTACTTTATAACTAGACTGTGGCATTTGAACAACCACAACACACAGATCCATATGTACATTTACAGTGTTCTCCTGGATTTGTTCCAATGGCTGCCCTAACAAGAATATTTTTGGGACATCACAGCTTCAATTATATCCATACTTGGAGTTTCTGGGGCATCTCTGAAAATCGTACCTCATGTGACTTCACAGTCCTGGCTGAGAGGAACTCAAGCATTAATGTTTACTGATAGTACAATTTCATCTTCCAGATTCTGAGGTGATCCACAGTAAGCTATTCATTTCAATATATCAAAGCCCTCCTTTCAGGATTTAACAGTAGGTGTGGATATTTCTGGTCCACTTGAAACCTAAGACAACATTATCATGTTCCAGTGGGAAAAAATGCCCAGCTGTTCTCAGCTTTAAGCAGATACACATTCCTTCCAACATCCATGGAAAAAAAATCCCTGACTTATATAAGGAACTGAAGGAAGAGACAGCTGCTCACAATACTTTAGTGTCTCTCAGTCACATCAGCATTAGACACATCAACCATGTTTATGATGCCCATATTTTTGAAATGCCAGAGAGACTGTCTCACTGTATTGATACTCATTGCATGACAGTTCTAACCTCTGCTGCCAGCATTGATACAAATTTGCCATTTCTGAACCTTTGCAGTGTTAAGGTCCACCAGGGCTGCGTGTAGTACTGGTTTGGTGGCATGTGCCCTTTACAACCTAGCTAAAGCAAATGAGGAATCTCACTTGCATAGTTGCAGTGAGAATTAACATTTCCTAGACCTTTGTCCACCTCATGCTGTGTTAGTAGCCTTGTGGATCTGATTCCATGAGAAAAATATTATCTATTGTAGCACCTGCAGCTACACTGATTCTAATTGTACTGATTTATTCTGATTTGTCCTGTTATAAAGAGTCCTCTTCTTTATATCTTTTTTCATGGTCTGTTCAGCCTGGAGGAGACTGAGAGGAGACCTCATTACAGTTACAACTCCCAGATGTGGGAAAGAGGAGGGACAGACACTGATCCCTTCTCTGTGGTGCCCAATGACAGGACTAGAAGGAATGGCCTGAAGTTGTGCCAGGAGAGGTTTGGGTTGGATATTAGGAATAGGTTCTTCACCAGAGGGTGTCTAGGCAAGGATCCCCAGGGAAGTGGACAAAGCACCACCCTGAGTTCAAGAAGAGTTTGGACAATAGTCTCAGGCACATGGTGTGACTCTGTGTGGGACCAGGAGTTGGGCTGGATGATCCTGATGGGTCACTTCTAACTTGGCATATTTTATGATTTGGCGATTCAGTGACTCGAGGATTCCTATCTTTCCTCCTGTCCTTTATCATCTGTTTCCTGAAGAAACTAGATTTCTTTATTTCTTCTCCTTATTACAGGCAGAAAATTGGCTTGGCTGGCTAGAGTAGGGAAAGAACATTCCCTATGTATCCCAAATGGTAACTTTCTGCTTTACTTTCACTTGCAAGATAAGTTTCACAGCGCCAAGCCCAAAGCCCCTCTCACATCCGTATGTAGCATCCCGCTGTTGTGTACGCCCAGTCCTTTTAGAGAAGCCCGGGTCCTGTGAGAGCTGAATGAAAAACGTCATTTTGTTCAGTGCATAACATAAGGCATGGTGGGTGGCTGCCCACACATGCAACAAGTACAAAAATCTGTCTGCAGGCTGCTTCCCACACATTTCCCAATCTTCCCTTGCTCCCTTGATACCCTCCTGAACCTGGAGCTTAGAGTCAGGACGTATTATTCTTTTATCATCTTCTCTGAGGTCTAAACTTCTAGACTTAAAACTACGAGAATGTGCAGAAAGCTGTGGAAGACCTCTGCTGTTGCAGGGACTACAAGGAGAAAGGACAGACAGAGAGATAGGCTTTGAGGCATCAGTGCATCAAGGACAGGTTTATGTTCTCTTTCCCTTTTCAGATGTTTTGTTTTATAATACCTCTCTGCATAAGCACAGAACAGAATCTTCTTACAAAACTTGTTTCCTGAGGAGAACCACTTTCCCTACCAGTCTAGTAATGTGATTTGGAAAAAGAGACAGCAACTCAAGATGCAGCAGTGGTGGCTCACTGTCTCTCAGGGGCCCATTGATGGACTGGGAACAGTTACCTGCCTGAGAGCTCAATTTCAGGCTGGTGGCATTTGTCCTTAATGGGTATTAGCAGAGCACCAATGCTGAAAAGAGGATTTCTGGCTGTCGCTTTGATAATGAATTACTTCTGGTGACTGAAGGCTTGAGGAATTCAGTCCCTTGCTCCTCTACACTTTCTTTTGACTGCTTTCTAGGATGGTCTGGCACTCTTACACAGCATTCCAAGAAAGTCTTCTTCTTGACAAAGAAAGGAATTGGTTGAAGAAATACAGGCTTCCAAGACAGAAGACATTTCCATTGAGGACAGTGAAAAGATAGCAGAAACAGAGGGCTGGCCGTGTGGGGACAGGCTGTGTCTAAACAGGGGTTCAGGTTTCTGTGCAGATCAGTGATAGGTGTCTGCTAGCCCAGACCTGCTTCTGGGTTGGTATTTTAAGCAAAAATTTTTTTCTACTCTGGGATAGAAATACAGCTTTGTATTAGCCTGTGTAGAGTCAGCTCATATAATTTTTCCAGGAAAAAGAAAATCAACTGATTTTGTGAATTAAGAAAATCTCAGTGGGAAAAGAATGAACAATCACAAACCAGTTATATATAAAAATACTACTTTTTAACTAACTTTCATATTGTTTTCATCTGTTGAATGAACTAAATCATTCTAGGATTTCTTTACTATGATCCAGTTTTCTTTAGATATAGTACTGTAAAGGAAATACTGATCCTTCTTTTGAAAGAAAAGTTCCTAGCTCTTTTACTTGTAAGGACAGAATTTAAAAAATGTCTAAGTGTACTATTGAAACACTAGATTTAAGGAAATGAGGAACTGAACTTTACTTCTGTATCAAGATACAATAGACTTTACCTTTGTGTCAAGATGCAATACAGACAGCATTGTGTCAAGTTAGAAATATCTCTGGATACATCTTATGGCTAACCCCATGATCCCTCTGAAGACCTTTAGCCAGGTCTGTTCATAATGAGTGCTATAGGTGCACAGGGCTTGCAAAGAGGTGAATAGTGAGAACAGAACACAGAGATTGATAGAGAAAGGAAAAAAATTTGGTTTACCAACCCTCTCAGAAGGCCAAAATTGACTCTAAAGCAAACACACATTGTACAAGCTATACAAATATAACTGGTTTTAGTAGAGGTAAATATTTTCCTGGTCTCTGCCTAGGAAATGAAAGTGGGGCTGTATTTTCAGCGTTCAAGATTCAGTCCTTTTGATAGCTTATTGTGAAAAAACATGATACAGATAATAGTGATAGTTACACTATGCTGTGGATGTATTACCTTAAATCAACAACAATTTACTTTAACAACTTTTTATTTTCTGTATATGCCAAGAATTATTATTACAAATCTGAGAAAGTGAGAGTATCCGCCAGGCATAACAGCCATATCAATAGGTAATACTTTCCCATTCCTCTTGCTTACATGGAACATTTTGTGAAATTCAATATACCAATAAAGCCAATGCTTTAAAAGCCTTTAACTCTTGGTTGCAGCTAACAATCTCTGTTGGGAAAAGTGATGAAGATAACTTTTAAGAGTATCACAGATTGACAAGTGTTCATTGGTCCTTAATTCCTCTTCTCTTCTCTTCTCTTCTCTTCTCTTCTCTTCTCTTCTCTTCTCTTCTCTTCTCTTCTCTTCTCTTCTCTTCTCTTCTCTTCTCTTCTCTTCTCTTCTCTTCTCTTTTCTCCATGCATTTCTTACTATTTAACTTTGCTTATCTCTGTCAGCAACATACATTGTATGTGGGAGGAACACAACACACAAACTCAGCCTTACTCTGCAGTAATAACAATTGGAGTTCTTGATGGTCTGGACATGCATAAGTCAGTGGGTGCCCATGGGATGCACCCATGGTGCCCAGGGAGTTGGCTAATGTCATTNCTCTTCTCTCCTCTTCTCTCCTCTTCTCTCCTCTTCTCTCCTCTTCTCTCCTCTTCTCTCCTCTTCTCTTCTCTTCTTCTCTTCTCTTCTCTTTTCTCCATGCATTTCTTACTATTTAACTTTGCTTATCTCTGTCAGCAACATACATTGTATGTGGGAGGAACACAACACACAAACTCAGCCTTACTCTGCAGTAATAACAATTGGAGTTCTTGATGGTCTGGACATGCATAAGTCAGTGGGTGCCCATGGGATGCACCCATGGTGCCCAGGGAGTTGGCTAATGTCATTGCAAGGCCACTCAGGATAAACTTTGATCAATCATGGCAACTGCAAGAAGTACCTGAAGACTGTGGGAAAAGCAAATGTTATTCCCATCTTGAAGAAGGGCAAGGAGGACACAGGAAGCTACAGGCCAATCAGCCTCACCTTGATTCCTGGAAAGGCAGTGGAGTAGTCAATCCTGGATGTATGTCTGTTTCCAGACAGACATACAAGAAAATCATAGGGAATGGCCAGCATGGCTTGACCAGATGAAATTAATGTTTGATTAAATTGATACATTTTTACAGTGAAATTTCTGGCCAAGTAGATGTGGGGAGAGCAGTGGGTATTGTCTGCCTGCACTCAGGGTATCCTCAGCTGTGTTAGACAAGGTATGGACCTCAGGTCAAGGGAGGTGGTCCTTCTCCTTTGCTCAGCCCTTTTGAGGCCAGACCTGGAGAACTGGGACTGCTTAACCTAGAGGAGGATGAGCTGTGCTCTTATTGATATATGTAAGTACCTGAAGGGTGGTGCAAAGTCAATGGATCCTGGCCCTTTTCAGTGGTGCCCAATGGCAGGACCAGAGGCAATGGGCCTGTCAATTCCTGTGAATACATCAGGAGACACTTTTTTAATCAGTGAATGACCAAGCATTGGCACAGATTGCCCAGGCAGATGTGCAGTCTCCATCCTTTTATTCAGAAGCCATCTGGACATGATCCTGGCCAAGCAGCCCTTAGTGATTCTGCCTGAGCAGAGGGGTTGGAACCAGATGAATTCCATAGGTCCATTCCAACCCAAATCATTCTATACTTCTGTGGTTCTTCTCATAAGAGTGATTTAGACAAGAAACCTTAGAAGCTCAAAATAAAATTTGATCCTTGTAAGAAACAAATTACATGAGAAATTTGTCCATAATAGGACAATACTAAAACTGGTAATAGTGGAAGTCTCTCATTCATATGTTTCCTACTTTAAAGTTAACCTTAAAAAATTCAGTAATATTTTTAATTAAAAATACATTCTGATAGAGGTAAAAATGGGATATTTTAAATATTAAAAAATTATTTGTGTTGTTTAATCTTGCAATGATATGTATGTTATGCATAATTTAGGTTGCTTTTTTTACTTAAAAAATAATGAGCTAGGTATTTTACACACACTGCCACAAAAAATCTTCCTTATAATCAAACCACTGTGTCAACTCTCTTTCTGTTTAATGAGCTGGTTCACCTAGAATATACAATATCCTTTTTTTATGGCTAAATATATAATATAAGGGATATCAATAACAAAGAAAGATCTGCAGGAGTTGGCCAAATGTGAGCTTCAGCAGAAGCACTGTTTTTTCCATTCTCATTTCTAACTTCAACTGCTATCCCCTCTCTACCCTGCTAAGAGTCATTATTTACTCAGCTCCCTTCTATGAAATTGGAGTCAACAGCTGGACTGTGTACATACTCAACCCCTTCATGAGTCTTAATTATTTTATTATCTTATGGACTGACCCTCAGAAGTGAAAAGTCACATGCTTGTGGCTCAAAGGGAGTTGTTCATGAGAGTCTGTGATTTGGCAAGGAATGCTCAGTAATTCTGTGTTTAAAATATGAATGACTTCTTTATACACAATTTTAGAAGTAACAATAAATCTATTGTATTGCTATTCCAGTGTATTGTAACACAGCCTGTGCACCAGCTGTCCTTGTTTACAACATGAGAAAACCCTTCATCATAAAGGCTCTTGTTTAAACAGAAAGCATGCCATATATTCTGATCATGCTACAACCATGTAATTCTTATGAACAATTATATGATCTAATCATATTATTTGATGATTATTTAAATCGAATTAGGTTGAGATTGAGTGAATCTTGATCTTTCATCTTATATTTTCATATATGCCTGTACATGGAGATATATATACAGATTTAACAAAGAAATAACATGTTTATTATTATACTTGCTCTACTAAACAGGTAGTAAGGTGCTAATATAGAATAAATTGGTTTGGTTTAATTAACTGAGTTAATTTGCATCTTCTACTGTTTTCTCAAAATTGGCCTATTTTTTAATCTGAAAGACTGTGTCGACATATGCAATATGTAGAGTGCCCTTCTATTTATGTAACACTGATAATAAGCCACCATACAATTCCTCCTAAATTCTCAGTAATGAAGTGCTGGCATGTGTCTGATTTTTCTCCACATGGTTTTAACGAAGAGCTTTTCAGTTTTACTAGTACATAATTAGAATATATGCATAAATCCCACTCTATTGCTCCAATGTAATTAAAGATCTTTCTTCAAGAAGAAAATTATAAAGCTTTTCTAAGCAGAGTTGCTGAAACCTGAAATCCTTGACTAAATGCATTTTTATGCATGAATCAATCTTCTGAAATAGTTCTGAAAACAATTAATAATGGTCTGCTTAAGAGAAAACATCTTAGTTGTTTAATGTGGGAGAGAAGTTTCTCAACATTTCCTTCTGCACAATTTTCATAGCAGTGTTAAGAAAAGCAGAATGTTCAGGAGTTCTGCTAATGTAGAAGATACAAAACTCCTTGTGGTAATTAGCTTTAAATAAAACTCCTTTCAGGTAAAGTTAATTACGTTTTTGGATGTCTTTTAATATAGAGGCCAGTAAAGTGTAAAGCAGAAGACTCACTCCAAAAATAGACATTATAGAGCTATATAAGTAATACTAATTTATTTAAACTTTACCTCCTTTTGCCCAGGGTGCAGCAGAGGCAGCTAACAGCCATAACACTTTGCACATCTATTTCTGGGCTTCTTTTCTTGCCTGGGTTGGTTGGAGGACTTCCAGGAATTTGTCTAAGAATTTTGAGGTGCCTCCTGGTGCTGGAAAAGTGTGAGTACTAGAGGCTTTCCCATCTAGCAAACTCAGTTTATAAAAGTATCTGCTAGTCTTTCCTGGACAAAATGTGCTTAGAGCTTTTGTTTGCAACTGGCTCCTGGTTATGGAGTGTCAAACACCCACTGGCTAGAGCTATCAAATGTGCATCAATGTGCTAATGGGCACATTGCTTTGTGCAGAAGAGTTATGGAAGGGTGCTGGAAAGCTGCTTAAAACAGCATGGATCTGGTAGACAAACGTGGGCATGTGCCACAGGACACAGATAATGTCATCAGCTCGAGCAGCTGGTGGTACAGCAAGGGCCTTGGCTCAGAGCTCTGAAGGGCAGATGTGGCCATCCAGGTCCGGGGCTTCAGGCAGCACCTGGTGCCTCTCCCTGGGCCAGAGCAGGGGAAGATGGTGTCCTTGCCTGCAGGGGATGTGCTGTGGCTCAGAACCTGCCTTGACAGTACGACAAGGCAAGCAGAATGAATGGTGTCAGAGAATGTGAAAAAGATTAACAGGATCTTTACAATCATCCTGCAGAGACAAAGGGTCAAATCATCCACTGCACAAGAGAAGCAGAAGCTGGCATTTTCTCTAGTCTTCCTTTTATCACCAACATTACAGAAGCTTTTCTTGCTGCCCTGAATGTTCCTGACTGGATTTATTCCTGTCAGAGCTTTAAATTTCCTAAGCAGATCCCAGGCTGTTTGGACAATCTCTCTGTCCAGGTCACCTTGCTTACACCCTATGTTAGGCTTCCTTTTTGTATTTGTTTTTGTCTGGGCTCTTCTTGTTTATCTTTTCAGACCTCCTGGTGTTTTTTCCTGGCTTTCTCTTTCTTAGGATGAATTGATTCCAAGCTTGGAGGAGGTGATCCCTGAAGATTAACCAGCTTTATTTGGCCCCTCCTTCCTCTAGGGTTTAATCCCATGATACTCTACAAGCATATCTCTGAAGAGGCCAAAGTCTGCGCTCCTGAAGTCCAGGGTAGTGAGCTTGCTGTGTGCCATCTGCACTGCCCAAAAGGCCCTCAAATTCCACCATTTCATGGTCTCTGCAGCCAAGGCTTCACATTTCCCACCAGCCCCTCCTTTTTGGGGTCTCCACAATGTCTCCACAATGCCAGTAAGATCATTGCTCTGTAGATGTGTGCACAACTCTAACTCCTCTTGTTTATGCCCCATATTACATGCCTTTGCATAGAGGCATTTGAGTCCTCATGAAGCTGACTTATCAGCTGGAGTAGCTGAAATTCCTTGGTGATGCATTTCAGGTGCTCTCATGCTGACCTGATCCCTCTCCAGATGCTGGCACTGGCATCACACTGGTAGAAATGGAATGGATTGACATTCCTCTTCCCTGGCAACTTCAAAGTTATTCTAAAACTTGGTTTTATGTAGTCAATTTTACTTTTAATTACTGTACGTTCCTATTATGAATAAAGTATTTCCTCTCTCACGTTCCCTTACCAGCAGCTGCACAAAATGGGAAAATATCATGAAGATTTTATATGGTTACTCCTCAAGCACAGAGACTTGAATGATCCCACATTTGGTATTTATTTTTAATCAGAAATGCTTCTTGGAATTGGACACTATCACTTTCCAAAGCAACAGTGGTTTAAAATAAAATCATTAAAAGACACAAAGATGAGATAAAAAGAAATAAAATGCCTTGTTTTTTAATTGAGTTCTTGAGGAAAGATCATTGCTAAAGGGGAAAAACTGTAAACTGCATAAGAAGCTCATTGCATTTCTAACCTAGGGAGTAGAGCACAGCAGTTTTATAGTCAGGAACAGCAGAGGTTCTATTCATCTGTTTTCTGCTTCTTTTGTTTTCTCTGTTTATTCTCATTTAACCACCTAAATGTTTCTATCATTTTGATTTAATTACTCCATACTGCTTATTCTAATCTGGGTAAGTGCTAATATTTAATTTCAGTTGCATAATACAATCAAGTTTAGCACCTCAGAGCATCTCTTTACCTGTCACAGCAAAGGACAATTTGTTTTGCAGTTCTTTCTTTTTTATTCGTTGATGGATGTCTGTGTTGTGAGCCTATGCTCACTATTTATCCACACATTTGAACTTTCTATTAAAAATTAAAAAATGTAAGAGACTGTAAGGAAAACCCCAAATCATCCTTCAAAGTCTAAAATGTATCTCATTAAGAATGAGAGTAAAATATTTGGTTTCTGAATGACTGTAAGCATCACAACACTAAGTAATCATCTCTGTAATTTCAACTGCTCCTAAAAATAATGATTTTATGGATAACACTAAATGAACAGACAGATTACAATAATGGCATCACGTAAGTTACACCGGTATCTTCCCCTATAGGGTTCCTTGAAGATAATACCTATTACAAAGACATAAAACAAGTGAAGAAACTCTTCCTGTAAAGAATGAATACTTGAATGCAGATGCTATAGATGAGCACTGAGGAAGCAAAACTTGATGATGAAGGAATACAATTGGGCCTGGGAGAGTACAAATAAACATGAAAAAGTGCAGCTCTGGTAGAAAAACATTTGCTTTCCTGAAAGCAAAGTAAAAAATATGTTATGCTGTGGAACATATGTACAAAAATATCTAGCATGGTTTTCATGTTGTACATATCAGTTATGTCTGAAGAAGTGGAAATAATAATTTTATGTGCTATGTAAAGAATTGCTTCTGTCTACTGCTCTTCATTGTCATGGCAATTTTATTTCTCAACAACTTTCTCAACTTGAATTGTAGCCATCAACTCCACCTGTTATTTGTAGACGTGCTTTATTGCTTTCCTGTCCTTCTCCCTTAAGTGGCAGATTGCTTCATCTGGATGTTACATTTCCAGGTAGTAAACTCTTGATCTTCACATCTTCAGAGTTCATTTCTCAAGGAAGGGGAGGAGGATGTTAGTATCTAACCAATGTCCACTTAGCTACACCACAGAATTTTTCAGACATGGCCGAGTATTTATTAGTTGTAGTGTGTGCTATTAATACATGGATGCTGGATTAAAGGGCAATATGCTGTGACTGCTAGTTCTTTTACTGTACCATCTAAAATCAGACTATAAATATATATTTGTTTCTGCAAAAAAATCATTTAAATTCAGCAGAACAAGAGCAAAATTAAATTAACATACCTTCTGCCATTGTCACTTAAGTTTAAATTTGCATTATTTCATCAGCCCAATAAAAGAATTATGCCATTGGATCACTGTATAGGTACAGTTTCTACCAATGCTGTGTGACACTTAGATATTTCCCACAATCTGAGATCCTTTCCCAGTTCTGTGAACAGGTGCACCTCTACAGAAGGGTATATCCATTTTAAAAGTGGATCTGAAAAGGCAGTGCTGAAGAGCTGTAAATGATTTTTATGATTTGCTATTGTAATCTTAATTTAGCTCCTTTATGCATCATTACAATAGTAATTTACCACATAATCACAAATTTTCACCCCATCTTATCCTGTGCTCAAGGGATAAGTCTCCACATAGCAGTTACTCAGAATCACTTTTTAGTCCACATTCTTGCACTCAAGAACCATGAAATTCCTACTTTCTGTAAGGTGATAAGGTGACAATTTAAGAAATGCAAGCATTCAACTTCCTAAATCAATGACAGAAAATTACTTCCAAATAAATTAGGTTTCAAATATTGTGCTTATTGCTTTAGAAAATGAGTGAAATTTTTCCTACTATAACATTTAGCAATAGGGTTAATGATTTTAATTTACATGTATTTACATATCTGAACAAATTACTGGCACAGATTATTGACAAGAAATGGCAAAATTATCGATAAATTCTAATGCCAAATTCAAGCAGTATCTGGTGAGAGCAGTAAGATGGGCTACATTGCAGCAGCAGTTATAAATTAAAATAATAATTCAGGAAATGGACACTGTGGGATTCACTTCACCTGCCTTCACATGACTACAGTGCAGACAGGTATAGAACTCTAAGCTAGTACTTCAGGATTTCCCATCTATACAGAGGGAGAAAATGGCCAATTTCATGCCACTGGCCTATGGCATCCAACCTGCTTCAGATGCCAGCTTTAAGCTGAGACAATTCTTTAGAAGCATCTGTTTTTCTACTGATTATATGAAAGAGGCCTAAATGGGTAGCTCAGAAAATTTCTCTGCTGCTCAGAGGAATCCCATTCATATTGATTTATGTTAAAATCATGATGCAACTCACCAAACTGTAGCTTAAGTGTTGCAGACAGAGAGAAAATACATTTCTCCATGAGCTATAAAACTGCCTTATCTCTTCCGGAGATCATCAGGCATCTTAGCCCCATAACGTTAATCATTTCCCAGATAAAGGTGATTTCTCTTCAGTGAACTAGCCAATGGGAAGATATAAACCTCTAGACATTTAAGGACTACATCATGATACATATGTACAAATGTCCTGAATAAAGGTCAATGCCTACTTCTTGCATGTGCATCTCTTGAGAGCTTGATTTGTAGCACAAATATTCCTTAAGGGTCATCCCTGGGATAAGTTTAAATAGCCGCTCATGATGAAGTATCTTTCTGTCTTTTTACTTGGAATTTTCTCTGATCCTCACAAATTGCATTTCTTTTTCCAGCAGAATATCCTTAACTGTGAAAATTGCCAGAACTGATTCTCTTTCTCTCTAATGCAAGAAATAGAATGAATATTAGCATGTAGGAACTTTGAGAAGCGCAGAGAAGGATCCACAATTCTGGTTACATACAAAGATTTTGTGACGTCTTAGGAAATACTCTATGTAAAGTGTCAAAAATCTTCCTACTATGACATCCTGTCCTTGAACACTTGATCTTTCCAGTTTCCTTTCTGTCTCTATGCATGTTCTTCTCTGACACCATGCAGACCTATGTTTCTTATAATCTGAATTCCTACTGTTTTCTTTCTTTCTCCTCTATGGGCTTAATTCCTCCCATGTTCCTTAGGCTTTGAATAGTGCCTTCTTTTTCTCTAACAAGAGTGGTCCTCTACAAATTCTGGTTTGTGATCAAATTATTTCAAGAAACTTTCAAGTACTCATCTCTTTAGTGTTAAACACTCCATTCATTCCCTTTTGTTTTAAAGTAGCATCACAATAATTCTTTTCTCTCTGGATTACAGTTTACCTTCATAGGGCAGGGACATTATCTTTCATGTTTCTGTAAAGTGCTACAAGCATTTAAACTCATATACATATTTGCATGCCTGAACATAATTTTGAATAGCTATTTAAAGATTTGTCAGAGTAATATGCATAGAGCAGTTCTCAACACAAAAAAATCCTCACAAAAGCATACAAATAAATGTAAGTGAATGCAAAGAAACCTTTTCAAACACATGCAATCAATTACTAATGTTATCTTTCATCATTCATTGTGCCTTTTCTGCATCTGCTTTTCAAATTTGTATATGTGGCAGAAACACCTGGAGATGAATTTTTCTAAGAAACCTGAGCATTGAAAAAAAAAATGTTGCAAATACTTATGTTAGGGATTCATAGTACCAAAAATGAAATCCTTATTTCACTAGCAAAATAATTTCTCATCTCAGCCATCATTAACTTTTACCACTCAGAGAGTAGATAGATAGTCTGTGATTTTTTTTCTGGATATATTTGTCAAACTGAACAATCTTTTGTTTCAGGTACTCTTTCATTTTGCACTATCATCTCTATTTTAGTTGTTGTTTAGGCATCACTAAAAGCTGGACTAATACATATAAAGAGTTTCTTTACCAAAAAGAGCCTTATTGAGCTTCTGGGCTAGTCAGATGCACCTAAACTGTGTAACACGGGCACTCAGCAGTGCACCTGCATTCCTGGTTGCTCCATCATATATCTTTGGAGTTCTATGGGAATACACCACAGGTCTAGCTTTGCCTAAGATTATCATGCTCTCAGATCCAAGTTTATACATAGGCCTGGTGCACATTGACATGGAAAGACTGAAAATCCCTTTAGTTGCAAACTGATTCAGTTTTGGGAAGTAATAGCAGTGTATATCCTCTGAGCATTTATTTTATTCTAGATAAAACATCTCACATACCTGGAAGTGTTGTGTTTGCCCCAGCTACCCTCAGGACTAACAGTGGTGACTATTAAAGATTCCTTTTTTTGTAGAGAGAGCTCTTCTCCCTTGTGAAAGGGTGTGCTAAGCAGCATCAACATTCTTATTACCCCAACACTTGAACCAAACCAATGTTCCACAGCAAAAGTGAGCTTATAAAGATTCAAAATTAAATAAATGCACTGCTACGTAGGCTAATGTTGGGGGTTACATGTTTTTTTTTTCGTTTCTTAGCTGTTAGAATTTTTCCCATTTAGCTGAGAGAGAAAGCCTTGATGGCTGGGACATCATCGGTACTTTAAAAGACAAAAGGATCGGCTGAGCCCCGGGGGAAGTGGGGAGGGGGAGCAGTTTGGTTTTGGGTCCTTCTGGGAGGGCAACACAGACACTCTCGGAGCTGTTTCTGCTGGGAGAGGAGGTTGTTGCCATCATCTAGACGGAG
>VWYI01011223.1:1000-16494 GCA_013399455.1 Anthoscopus minutus | reverse complement strand
TTATTGTTGTTGGTTTACCTTTATATATATATATATATATATATATATATTAGTAAAGAACTGTTATTCCTATCCCCATATCTCTGCCTGAGAACTCCGTGTTTTCGAGATATAATAATTCGGAGGGAGAGGGTGGGGGGCTTACAATTTTTTTCTGCCTTCCCTGACAGATAACTGTCTCAAAAACCGGGACAGCTAAAAACATACGAGGCTGATAAAGTGTTTTGTTGGCTTACTTTTTATTGTGGCTCTGAAATATTATTCTTAATGGGTATAACAAAGGGTTCTACAGTCAGACAAATTTTGAACAAGACCATGGCAAGCACAAGTGGCAGCTCTGAAGGCCTCATATCCTTGGGCATAAGCAACTGCACTATGAAATTCTACTGACCAAGAAAGATGTCTTTTCCAAGCCTATTCATGTGCTTCTCCTGTTCCTGAAATTCAGCCCTGTCAAACTCATGATTCACAGTGACAGTTTGCTGCTTTCCAAGAAAATTTGAATCTCAATTTAGGTACTGAAATAGAAAAAGGTGAATAGGTGCCAAGGACAATGATAACTGTACTTACGAGCCTACCATAAATCAGGGAGTTTTTCCTAAGACGAGACATAACATTTAATTAAACTTAAAATACTGACTTGTGTGGATAAAGAACATCTGTAGAAAGAATGTCTAGCAGAATTTCTGCATGGGAAAAGTAAAGAACTCTTCAGCTGAGTCCAGTTCTCATTTTTTGCCTTTACTGCTTATTTCTGATGGCTTGGAAGTAGCACAATAAATATGAAATTTACTGCAGTCATCCAGGCAGCAGCTTTTCATGCAATTATAAAAACGGTTTTGATACATATTCCTTTGTTCATTATTTATGTCAGTGAAAGAACCAGTAAATGTACAGTGATGTAACCAAGAGAACAATCTGTCCTACTGGCTGAAAAAATCAAAGCTGCAGGAAATGAAATATAGGATGAAAAACCCATGCCCAGTAGATGAAGAATTTGTCATGTCTGTCTTCACTTGTTAAACTGTACAGCTTTCATAAAAAGATGTCTCCTAACAGCTGATTTTAAGACACTTAAGCCAAAGGTGCCTGCTAGGATCTATAAGCAGCATTTAACTTAGATAATAATAAATATTTACAATGATGAGTGGAGTTGTCATGTGCTATGCTGCATATCACAAATTAATTATATTTTTTTGAAACAAATAATCCAAACAGTATACCAAGTTTGGGATATCTAATATAAATATTTTATTAAAATTCAGATAGCTCTGAAACTTTTCTACTTACTTGCCTTCGTTTTGGCAGTCAGTAGGGAAGAAGTGAATTTAAACCGACTAAATGCTATTTTTTTAAAAGAGATTTTGCATTACTTTTGAAGTTCTGTGTAACCATGAGAAAAAAATTTTAACTACTATTTATTTTTTATGACTTCTGGATGTGATGCATCTGGCAGATAAGAGATCTGAAAATGGATTCCTTCCAGTGCTGTAAGTGGGCCTTGGATAAAACTGGATAATTCCTCTCTAAGACTGTGCTGTCAAAAGAAATGGTTCTATACCTACAGATATCTCTGTTTCTAAACTTGCTTACACATCCCTTGGTTTAGATAGCTGTATGAAATCCTAACTAATCTACAAGGAAAAACAAACAAACAAACAAAGTAAAGAATAAAAATAAAACAAAGAAAAACAAATGCCCCCTCCACCAAAGAGCACTCATTGCTGTCTCAATAATTCTTTTGAATAGAAAATTAAGATCCCACAGACACCAGATAAACAATGCAATTTCTTATGTAATACTTCATTTGTGGCAATCAGCATTTACATTTGATGGAATTCAGTTCCTCAGGATGTTAAAATGGTTCTTATCTGCATTTAACTGATAAGAATACCTTTTAAAATGCTAATTATCTGTTCCATGACATTATGTCTTTCACATTAGATAAAACCAATGACAACAAAATGGTCCTTTCCAGAAATGTAAACATCTCCAGAAATAAAACTTCAGAAAAGACTGAAAATACGTAATAATGTTTACAACTTCCCAGGATTCCTTTTGTCCATCTAAGACCATTCTCCATATATTAGGAAAATTGCCATCTGATTTCTAACTTTTTTTTTTCATTTTATAGATACTGTTGCCAGGTTTACTTAATTTGAGCAGTATCTACACCTATCACAGAACATTCCTCTCCGAAATCTTCCTGTAGCTTCCTAGTGAAAAGGCTTACATTAAAGTAGAAATAACCAAAGGTTAAAATTTGCTGTAAAAACCAATTTTTTATTTTCAAGCGCCTTCCAGATCACTCCAGAAGACCATGATATGTTTGTGAGGTGGCTAGCAACATTCACTTTGGTCTTCAGAATTACCAATAAATGGATATTTTAATGAGCAAGAGATACTTTTTGTTCAGTTCAGGTCAGAAATCAGCAGATTTCACAATGTGTAAAAGAATACTCTAGAGCACTGAGTGATAAATTCATGGACTTGGCACATAAAAGTCAGTGATGAGAGAAATTTCAGTGTCTGATTGTAACAGACAGAACAGTGAAGGTTGTCTTCATATTTATTTAATCCAAAGCACCTAAGAAAAAGGAGACAACAAGGCCTACATGATTCATTTTGGAAATGGTCAAGTTTGAGAGCAGCTAATGAGACTGCAGATCATAAATACATACAATATGGCAGAAAAATCATTGGTTTAGAATTCTTGTTCAGAAATATAAACTTCTAAAACTGTTTTGAGAGTTCCTGAGATTTCTTCTAATGGGAAGAACATGCTAGGGCAAGCAAGGGCTGTCACTCTCCTCACATGGTCCAAGGTCCCCATGCTGACCTTTCATAAATGAACACTTTTTTCAGCATGATCAGCAGTGTTGTACCAGTTATTCAGTTGTTAATGTAGAAAAGCTTAGCTGTTAAAACCTAGTACTCTTTAGAAAGAGGGAAGGGGAACCTAGGGCAAGTATAGCAAATAACTAAAGAAAATGGGTAAAAATAAACCTACAATGTAACCCAGTTCTCTCTCTGTTTCCCTATCTTCACAAATCCCATTAGCCATGTCAAGAAGGAAGAGGATATTTTGTAATTATTATTTTTAGCATTTTACATATTATGAATAATCATAGTATATCATTCACATCCATAAAGTAAGTGTATTATCTCTAGGTCTTTCCCCGAAATGTTGCTGTAACAATTAAATAGAGTTTCAAACAAGCTACTTTTTTTAATGCTACTTGAGCTCTATTAAGAACATTTTTTAAGTTCTACTGACCTCTGTAGACACTAAAACACAGCAGAAAATTCTTACATCTGGAAAAGTAAACTTGTTTTCATGCATTGTCTTAGTAGTCTGTCCATCAGCTCTAGTTTTTAATGAAGCATTTCTTTTTCCGTTTGGCAGAACTATTTATTTGTATTATAAACATGCATAATTTCCAGGAAAAGATTCTTGCAGCCACCTGTAGATGCTTCATGAATGACTGATCTACATAGATGACATAGGTAAAAGGAAAACCAATTTGAATTGTAAATTGAAGCTTGCAGACTACTAAATCTTGCTGCATGCTACCCTGGGCAGTATGCTGAAGACCCTGGATGTATTTCTTTAGCTGCCATTTGAAACAGGTGCAAATAAATGAATCAAAGACAACAAACTCCAGTTAATCACAGCTACACTATCAAGGCTAACCTACTACAAGGAGTGACAAAGTACAACTGCTGAAAAAAATAAAGATGTGTAATGAAATATTTTAATTTTATACTTTGTATTGAGGATGGCTCACCTGAAGCAGACTTTTTCATCTCTTTTCAAATGCTTTAGGGAAACACCATCTTTCTTTGCCGAACTGGTGAGGTGGGAGAGCTGCCTAGACACTGATGAAGAGCACGTGAATTTTGCTAAAAGTGATGAACTGAACAGAGCTCTCAGCGAGAACAGAGAGGAATCAGATGGACCCCTGAAATCTGAGCTTGATATTTGTGACCAGGATCCAGAATACAAGTCCCCAGCTCCCTTGCCACATGCCCAGGTCAAACTGATCACCAGCTGGGAAGCAGGATGGAATGTAACAAATGCCATTCAGGTAACCTTTTATTTCCAAACTTACTCCACTCATCATTTGAAAAACCTGGTCATCACTTAGCCTGCTCTATTTTACTTAGCTGCACCATCATTTTGCATATTCTAAAAGCTTTCTGTGAATTTATTACTCACATATTTGAATCTTTCTGCATAAGATTAGCACTCTGATAAAACAGAGCTCCAAAGGGAAAAACTATACATGTGTTATCTGAAGTTCAAAAAGTGTTTAAATTAGGTAAAATTGAAAAGGTGGTGATTGCGCCTGTTTTGGCAGTGCCAACATTATCTTTGATAAGCATATTTGAATTCAGTGACAGAGATGTTTGATAGAAATGTGAGGTAAACATCTAATAAAAAGAGGATGGTAAGAGCCAGACTGACGTCAGACATAAATTTACTGACACGTAAGTTAAACTAGAAATAAATTGAAGCACGAAGCACAAGAAGTGTAATGATACTTGTCAGTGTTAAAGAAAATAGGTTGAATAGACTGAAAGCATTTGGTCCCAGCATTCTGTGTGGAATTTAAGTATCTTTCCAAATCCTTAAATTTAGCATTAAATGTTTCAGAATCTTTTTCTCACTTTTCATGATTCATTTCCTTACATAATTCTATCATTACCACTAACTTTCTGTCTGACATAGTAAGAAGAATGCAGCATCCACAGACACATCTAGTCCCAGTAACTGTTGCTTAAACACTTTTTTATGCTGCTTCGATTATAGAAAAATAATCCTTCCTCTGTCACACAAGTCTGACTGTGCCTATGAACATCTGTTTACACATCCAATTCACCCCTCAGCTCTGCAAAGAAGGAGAAAAAGGACATATTTCTAACCCTGGTGTATTTCCAAACATGAGCACCACCACATGAGAGCCAGTGCAATAACAGGGCACTGTAGCATATCATACTCTGAAAGTGTTCAGCTGCGAATAAAAGTGTGAAGTCCTAAAATACCCCAACTGCATTCTAGTAACACATTTATCTTCAATCTCCCTCAGCAGCATCTATTCAGGACAGGAATCTGGGATGAGAGCCCATTGTCTCTGTGAGTTTTGCATTTGATTTCACTGAAGCCAAGATTTCATTCTGGAAGTCAGTTTTGTCAATATTTGCTGTATGACCTTTTGGCGAATTACATTCTCTAACCCATTGTTTTCCTTTCTGGAAAACAAAAAATAATGCCTCTGTAAATACATCAGAGTGCCAAAAAAGTCCTAAATATAGTTCTGTAAAAAATTGGTGTTATTTATTAATAATAGAGTTTTCAGTTAAAAATAGACTGATAACACATTTTAAAACACAATCAAATATGAAGTTGCCTATTTAAAATCAGGACAAACTCAAGCAAAATTACCCAAACAGGTCAGTAAACATAGTCCTAGTCAAAACTCTCAGCATGCTGAGTGTTGCCTACTATGGCTCTCATTTGGTAAAATATTTTCTAACTTAGCATTAAAAAGCAGTTGGCTACATCTGTATTGAGGTTTCCTCAATATAGGGATTCTATGTACACATATTTTTATTATTCTTATTTCCCAATACCTGGGATTTGGAGCAATTAATGTGGTTTAGAAGTACAGCAGAGAAAGGGAAGGGGAAAGGCAGAAGAGAAATAAAGCAGAGAAAGGGAAGGGGAAAGGCAGGAGAGAAGAGAGGGGAGAATTTTGAATGGGCATCTGTCAGTAGAAAATAACAGTGTGAAGAAATTTCTATGAATAGGTTTGAATAGAAAGTCAGTGATTAAAACAATCCAAACGTTCTTGACTGGTGAAGACAATCTTTGATAAAATGACAGTTGTTTTGCCCTACCCAGAGGAAAGGGCAGAAGTGTTTTTGCATGACAATTAGAGGTAAACATTTCAGCAGAATTTTGAAGTGCTCTGAACAGTTATTCCAGTGAATACAATTGGTCTAAAAATGAAAAGATTTTGCAATCCAGATTTATTACAGGAATGATTAAATCTCTGGTCTCTATAATTAAATACAAGGGTTTTCTCAGAGTGTTTTAAATATAAGTCTTTTCAAACAAAGAAGAAAAGATTTTTATTTTGTTCTTAACTTGAACTGAAAAAATATGCACTTTTGGTGCTAATACTGTATGTGTAAATGATTGCTTCAAACATTTAAGTTTCCAGGGAAACATGTTTCATATTCCACCACTGCACAGGCAAATCAAAACCTGCGTTCTGTTAATCTGGGTGAGGACAGAGACCATAAAGCTGAGTTAATTCAAATGGGAAAATGTACAGCATCATCTGGTAATGTGATGCCAGTTGCATTTGTTTGTACATAGCAGTAAAAGGCCAAAATTATTTGTAATGACTTGTACAGTGGTACTGGATAGATAAGCAAAGCAATAGTCACAAAGAAGAGTGTAGTAAAATTCTAATGTTTCAGTATTTCACAGCAGAACCAAAGGACAATAAAGACTATTTGCCAGTCACATGTAGTAGGATTTTTGCAAACCCTATGGAAATAATCAAACTAAAAGAAAAAGGCATATTGTGTCGCAAAGGGGGAAAAGAGAATGAAGAAAAAAAACTAGAAAGAGAAGTGAAATAATGAAAAGAAGTGAAATAATATTAATCTCACCTATAATTTATACCTATAATATAATAATAATAATATAATATACCCATAATTTATACCTATGTAATTTATAACTGTAATTTATACCATTGTGAGTCGATCTCCACTTAGGTCTCGGGAGGACCTAACACTGAAAAGAGTCAACCACTTTACCAAACAGCTTCAAGTGACTTTCAGTACTATGATACCTGAACAATATTTAAAATACAAGCTAATATAATTGCACAATTTTTCTCTGAATGTTTGGTAAAACATGATGTATCTACTCTGGTTGGAAATCAGCACAGCAGCAAAGGACCAAGGGGTGCTGGTCAACAGCAGCTGAACATGAGCCAGCTGTGCCCGGGTGGCCAAGGAGGCCAATGGCATCCTGGGCTGTTTAAGCAATAGGACCTGGGCCAGTAGGACCAGGCCAGTCCCTCTGTACTCAGCATGGGGGGAGCCACATCTGTGTTCAGTTTTGGGCCCCTCAATACAAGACAGACATTGAGGTGCTGGACAGTGTCCAGAGAAGGGCAGCACAGCTGGGGAAGGGAGGACAAGTCCTGTGAGAAGCTGCTGAGGGAGATGGGAGTGTTTAACCTGGAGAAAAGGAGGCTCAGAAGAGACCTTGTGACTTTCTACAATTACCTGAGAGTAAATTGTAGCTGGATGGGGCTACCCAGGCAACCAGTGACAGAATGAGAGTACTAAGCCTCAAGCTGTGCCAGGGGAGGTTCAGGTTGGACATTAGGAATTATTTCTTCACTGAAAGGACCAATAAGCTTTAGAACAAACTGCTCAGGGAGGGGAAGGACTCACCATCCCTGAAGGTGTTTAAGAAACTTCTGGACATGGCACATAGTGTCATAGTCTTGGTGACAAAGTTGTGATCTTAGAGGTCTTTTTCAACTAAATTGGTACTGTGAAACCATACTGAATGTTCTCTTTGATTCCATGCATCTTATACATAATGTTGTCAACACTCATATCCTTCCTTTTGCAAAAAATTAGGTTGTGCAAAGATTAGAAATATCTGCAGGAGGTAAAATTTTCTTCTTCCAAGATCAGAGAAACACAATCGGGTGCTTGACTACTGCGAGTGCTTCTAGGAATAACAATACTTAAATTAGCATTATAATCATTATTTTTCAATGTGTCAATAATAAATTACCAATTATTGCAGTAATAATCATAACTGTTCTCATTATATTATACATTAGTTTAGAAAAGACTCAAGACTTCAATATCATAATTTTAAAACCTGAATATCCATATATATTTCACTGTATGCCTTTAAAAATATTTCTGTACTGGGTTGTAATTTAGTTCATTTTAACTTAGGTAACTGCAACTCCTAAATACTTAACTGGAAAACACACTGATGCTGAGGAACAGAATTAACAGACATACTTCTAAAGATATAAAGGCAAACATATGAGGGGTATCTAAATATCCCTTGCATTAAGCTTTACTGACACAAAATTTAAGCATTTTCTAAATATAAATACGTACATGCTTGTGTGCTTAGAAAGCAGGTCCTTAGATGTATAATGATATAAATCCTTTCATCCTGAACCCTACATAATCTAGTCAAATCTGGATAAATAGCCACTTGGATTTTAACTGCAGCACTTGATGTCAAGTATTTATTTTCCAGATGTGAGAACAAGGGTCAATCTTTTCTTGAGCACAAAGCACTAACTTCCTTGAATTATACATTATGTATTGAAGCTGAAGGCATATACATTGAAGTTAAAGTTGTACTCTGAACTAAATTATAGACATCTGAGAGAAACTAACTTCTGCATTTCATATCAAGATGTGTACTGAGAATTGAATGAAGATGCCCAATGCTGATATCTAAACTAGGAAACAGAAAGTAATTCAGGTTTCCAAATGAAACATCAAAAAACGACAGCACAAAGTAAAATTCCAAGATACTAGGGCTATTGTGGTGCACATAAAAAATCCAAATAGTGAGAATTATTTTAGTTGAAATGCACTAGCAGTACTGGCAAATTTATTTTTCCAAGGCTTGCAATCACAAACCCTTATAGCCAGACTTGCAGACCCCAAAAAAGCCTGGTGAGAGCTATCTAAATTCAGGTCTGTTTTTTCTATGATATAATGTCACCATTATTCAATTTATGCATAATGCAAGATTATGTAATTGATAAAAGATATATTTTTGAGGAGAAGACTCTGTAACTAATATTTGTGCCCTGGTTTTCCCCTCTGATTTTCTCTTCAGGGGAAAAAATATTCCAGACATAAATCACTACTTTGTATAATGTTTTATTTCAGCTCAGACCCTGCGGTAGGCTTCTTCTGTGCACATATAGCATAGAGAAGGCTACATTCAGGATAAATATCTTCTCTATTCCCAACCCTATTTCTTATCACAAAGCTTTTTATCAAAAATGTGTTATCCTGCAACAAAGAAATAACATCTAATTCAGAGCAATCCCTTTATTTTATATGTAAGCACAGTGCAGCAGACTGGTTTTTTAGTTAGCTGCCATTCCCACAAACCTCATTAGACCATGCACTTCATCAGTCTGCTTTTTCCTTGGTTAGCTGCAAATGCTAAAAAATGTTATGAAGACAAAAATCCTAAACATAGAGAGGTGGCTCATTGAAAATTGTTCCAGGAATAAATATTTGGATAATTCTCATGTGACAGAAGTTGCTGTTTTGTAGGTTTTGACTTTTATGTCATTTGTTACATTATTTGGGCAAAGATCAGGTGTGATGGAGGGAGTGTTGAGTGGATTTACATCAGCACAGTCGACTTAGCTATTATGGAAATGTTAGGAGTGTCAGATCAGTTTTCTTAAGCACCTCCATATCAGATTTTCCATCAAGTAGAAACTGTGATATAATATAACTAGTCCACAAGATTATTCCTTGAACATACAGACAGTCCCAACATATGGACTACTGGTTCAGAAAGCACCATACTAGCTCTTGAAGCCCAGAAAAAAGTACATGGGTTACACAAGCAACAGAACACAGTACTGCAATTCTTTAAGCCTTTTAGGTGTTTAAATGACATATTAAAATATCTTTAGAAGCTAAGGCAGTCCTTATATCATGTTCAAAATTGCATTGCTTAACAGATGAGTCACAAGAGTGTTACAGGAGGTTCATCTCTCTCCTTCATAAATGGTTCTAATAGTCTCAGTTTTTTGGCTATGACTGATATACTTTATTATATAATCTATTATATTAATCTATTTATAGCTAATTAGCATATGCAATTTGTATCTCATATGAAATGAGAGGGAAACATTCTAAAGTATAATACTTTGAAAAACCCATGGAATTTAATATGCAACCTCAGCCTTAAATCTGAATATCTTGATTCCACTGAGTGTAAGATAGGTATATTTTAAAATATTTATTCATAACCAATATCTTATTTTATATCTTTAACAGATTTTTACCTGAGCTTTACAAACATACCTGTCTAAATGTTTCACTATTTTGATAACAGTAGCCAGAAGCACTGCTAGGCTTAAAGAAATTAATAATGACTAATTCTGTTCAGAACCTCAACTTATGACCTTACATTTCAAGAAACTATTTATATGACACTTGATTTTTAGCAATGCCAATTATCTATAATTTCCAACAACTTTAGGAGTAACTCTTCTTGCTTTGTACTTTTGAAACCTGTATATTTCAGCATCTAAATTTCAAAACCACCATATTTTTCAGTTTACTCCTAACAGCAGTTAAGTCACTTCAATGCATAGTATACTTATCCTGGGGTTGATGTTCAGTTTGTCACAGTCTGGTAAAGAAAGTGCTGGGGAACTTGCAAGTGGCTATTTCTTGTATGTGAGTACTTCTCTTTGACTGTTCAGTTGTCATATAAATTTGAAAATTTTTTCATCTGGAAAATCTATTACTATTAATCTTTTAGAACAGCTGTTTTATAGAAGTGAGTCCTCCTACATGAAGCAGCTGTTAATATAAATTGTGTGCATGTAAAAGGACAAAAGAACTATCAAGTAAGCATATGGTAGTGTGGCAAGTAAACTGGATGAGACCAGCTCAACCCTTTTAATTTCCAACAAGTAATAACATGAACTTTTGCATTCATTGGAATTTGCAAGTTGTTTTAGCGTGCTGCCAAATTCAGCTTGTCAACAGATGTCCATTGTGAGGACATAAGTTCATAGTATAACAGAAGATCCTGAGATGAAAGGGAGCCGACCCATCCTTGGGTCCAACATCTTGCTCAAGTACCTGCAAGGGGCAGTGCATGGTCCTGCCTCCAGGACTGACAGAATTCCTTGGGTGGATGCACTGCCAGTATTTGAACTATTTATTATCTCACTCAGCTTAAGTACTTCTCCATCCAGGAGCTTTAAGTCCTGCCATTACTCAAAGGCCAACTGCTATCAGTGGTGTTGCTAGAGCTTAATAGACAGTCTGCTAAGTGACAGAGTAGGATTTACATGCTCATTTACATATATTTGCAAAAAGAGTGTGTTTAGTTCTATTTCTTCCATAACACATACAAAATAAATGGTACATGTAAGTACCTCAGAAAACTGAACATTGTACCTCTTGCTCCCAGGCCTTCTTTATTTTCATTTCATCATTAGGGAACCTTCAGAGGACCCTGGAGATGGCCTGCTCAGGTGATGTTAATGTCTAAAACATGCTTTGTGTTGGTGCACAGATAACTTCGAAGAACACACACACACACACACACTACACCATTCTTTTTACTTTTCACTGAAACAACTTTTTACAAGGAAAAGTCTTACATGAATTAATACATAGGGTCACAGCCAGCTTCCCCTTCTCTGTGCTGCTGTCCCTAATGGGGCACACAGCTAATGCTAGCAGTCTCTCCTGAATGCCTGCCTCGTGCCTTTCTCCCTCAGGTCATTGTTTGCACCAGACTCAGGCTCTTGGGGCTCTACTGACACAGCTGATAGACACCACATCCTTCCACCTGTGGGAGTGTGGGGCTGAAAGAGTGTGTTTTCTTGGGCCAGTTCAAGTTCACATATTATTTAGATCCCACTGCTGCATACATAAAATATTGTCTGTCTTTCCAGCAGTCAAGCAGCTGAACAGAGTTCCTTGTCTTCTATCCAGTGTCTGCCCACATCAGAATTCCTTCATTGTCTCTGTAAATCCTTGTCCTTGCTATCATGCAGGCTTATCATCTGGCATCATCTTTCAGGCCTCTTTCTACATCCTCACACACAGATTGCATCCATGTCCTGCTTATTTTTACTGTAAAACCACACTAGCACATAGTCTGGTTTACTAATCCACAAAGCTAAAACTGATCTGACCTGATTATAACTCCCTATTTGGGTTACAATAATACACTTTCCCCTAACCTTTCCCAAGCATACCCACCTGGAAAGTTCCATAACTGCATAACCAGACCACCAGCTCTTGCAAGGCACTTTTCAACCATCAAATCAAATGTAAGCTGCTCATCTTTTCCATAATAATCTACCATTTTTCTTCCTGCATTTACTGACTTTGATCTCTCTTCCTCCAGTTGCAATTATAATTTTCAATTTGGTAAATATTTAAATAAGAATTCCTCTGAATTTATATGAAGATATTCCTCTGATGCTCCTAGAAATGCCCTTTTGATTCAAATTTCACAGTTATAAGCTACACTGAAACCACTGTTTTCCCTCTTGACTCACAGTATCTGGTATTGACTCAAGGTTTCCTTGACTTCCCTCTCTGCCAGTATTTGTGTCCTGGTT
The DNA here is from genome assembly GCA_013399455.1 of Anthoscopus minutus. NCBI lineage: Eukaryota > Metazoa > Chordata > Aves > Passeriformes > Paridae > Anthoscopus > Anthoscopus minutus. Next base: position 4,078 of record VWYI01011223.1, on the reverse strand, counting down.
TAGGGCAAATTTGGGAGGAAACTTCCAAAGGGGTTCCTCTAGAAAGCACATTGAAGTGGCCCCTCTCCCAACTGGTTCAAGAAAATATTTCTTTGGAGAAAAGTGGAAAAAACCCATTTATTTAACAAGTGAATTACTCACAAGCATAAAAAAAAAATAATATTAAACAATAAAAGCTCTAGCTGTTCTGAAGAGATGACAAATTCAGAATGGACTGAAGCTCAGCTTGCTCAGTCTCTTACCAGTCCCTCTGGCACTGGAATGCAGCTTCCCAGGCCCTGGTGGGCCACAGGTGTGAGCTCCTGGTGTTCTGGGTTTTCAGTCCAGAGCAGGCTGAAATTCTGAACCAGATCAGTCCCAAGAAAAAGAAAAGCCACGGTCTGGGGAATTTGTCTGCCTCAGCTAGCTAAAAAACCCCCCACCTAAATAAAAGCAAAGGAGAGCTTTCTCTTGCTCTCCATGCTGCAGACAGCACAGTCCATGAGAAGGATGCAGGGGAGCAAGTGCTGTTTCTACAAACTGCACACTGCTTCTTCCCCCCTTCACTCACACAACCAGTCTTAAACATGCAGAACTTAATACTCAGCATATACACAACAGATGACTGGGGAAATAAGCATCATAAAGTCACCCTAGAACAATTTGTTTCTTGTCATCTTACCCCTGTATTTTAAATACTTTGGAGAAAAGACCACTTTTTGTGCTTGCAAATGTTTGCACATTGCTTTACACAATGGGATTACATTCAAGGACTTCCAGGTGCTCCAATAATGAAAACAATTTTAAAAGTGAGTTTCAAAATGTCTCCTATTTTGCAGAAACTCTTTACAAAATAATGACTGTTTAAATGTAGCCTGTGATAAATCAGCTTGACGTTTGATTCAGTTTCCTCTCATTTCTCTATAAGGAATTGATTCTCCTAGCTATTGAGACTCATTGTAGGGGCTGAGCACAAGATAAATCAGCACAAGAATGTGATAAGAGTACCTTTAGAATATTCAGCTCTAAAAATGGGCATTCCATCTTAAAAATCCAGATGGCCGAGAAAGAAAATTACAGAAATATTATATTGAAGATAAATGGATAGTGGCATTATGAAAATTATATTCTTTGAAACAATAAATGTTACCAAAAACAGGGGGTTGAATAACTGTCAGCTGCTTGAAAGCAAGGATCCCTTTATTCTATAGGAGAACCCAATGTGCCACGACTTGTCGCACAAGGATCTCTAGCTCCCTCAGGTGAAGGGAATAGCTGATGTACTTTGCCACTACACTAAAATCAAATTAATCTACCATACTTTTTGGTGTCATCAATCCCTGCAAGCATTTTTAACAAGCTGAATTAAAACAGATGGTGTAATTTCTCTTTTTTTAAAATCATGGCAGGTCACATGGTATTTAAATACACTGTTATTAGGCAACTTTGAATTTCTGTATCTGTTACGTTTGGCTGGTTCATTGTTGTGATGTTACATTTGACAGTTAACTTTCAAAACAAAGCCTAAATTACCTTTTACAATTATTCACCAGCTTCCTGCGGCTGAGATAATTTGTATACTTGTTCCTCTATATAGCATATGCCATTGACCAGCTATCACTACTGGAAAACATTCTTCTTAAAAACATTCTTTCTGCCCCTATTCTTAAACTTATGAGGTATGCAACCTCAGGAAATTTGCTTTAACAAACCATATTGAGTCATATAACTCCTCCCAGGATAAAATTCCTCCCAAGACAGCAAGAACAGAGTGACAGGCAGCAGAAAGTAAAATATTTTGTCATATGGTATTCCTTTCCTGGTTTTTCTAAGCTTCTTTCACTTCCATTAGCCAATTTGCTCATTTTTTGCGAAGTAAAAGAGTGAGCCCTAGGGTTCATCAAGGAATAAAAATTTGCAAGATCAGCATTTGCAAGTGCATATAGGAATTTAATGCCGAAAGTAAAGGACATCTGAATTATTATAATGTGCTGGTAGAATCAGAAATAGTGATGTTTCTCTAGCAGACTTTCCACATGGTAAAGCTTCTTCCACACAATCCATAGATGGTTAATCAGCAGTTTACTTCAGTGTATATAATTCCTGACAGCAGTAGATTCACTGAAATGGTACAAGCTCTGTCTGAATGAGCAAATGGGGCTTTTTGAAAAAATAAAAAGCCCTAAACACAGATTATACACAGTATTGAATATGATATATTCTAATCTAGTTTTAGCACAGCAAGCTGTATAAAACATTTTACCCTCAAAGCTTAATAAAAGAAATTGTCTCCTATTTTTATATTTTCTCCCTCTTCTCACTATACACCATGTTTCTTGGAAGACAATGTTTCCCTGTATTCTTGGCCAATGGCACTAGTTTTGCCATATGTACAATGCTGTGTTACTAAATAGCTAACAAAAAGATGAAATTTAATATTTGCTTCTCAAAAATGTAAACATATGAGTCAAAGTGAGGAAACATTCACTTCAGCTCATACACACAGACTGCTATCCATTTCAGTTTCTCTCAGTCCATTTCTTGAATTGACACAAATAAGCACCAGTAGATCATATTTTGTAGTCTCTAAAACATACATTTTTTGTTGTTTTATGTTATCAGTAGCAATGGCCATTTCAGGCCTTCTTCTTCACTCTGCATGGCTATTTCTGATGGGTTTTGTTGCTGTTTTCTCCTCCAGAATCACGTTTGATCCAGGCTAGTTCTTCCCTGATAAGGAGAGAAATTTTTTCTTTTCAGTTTTAAAACCATTCTAATTTAATTATTTCAGATTAAATCTGGGTATTTTAGAAGTTGTGAGCAGTTCTACTGAATCTTCAAAAAATGTGGACTGAGAATAAGAATTATATGCAATATAGACTCAATATATCTTATTTTTATAAGAAATTGTTTCTTTTGTTTATAAGAAGATATCTATTTTTTTACTGTTGTAATGCATGTTATTGCTCTCATTTTACTGTCGCTCTAGAAGCTGGCACTGAAGTTTATTCTATCCCACTACATTTTGAATCCTTTCTCTTGTCTCATTGTCTGCATGATTTCTGCGACTCCAAATGACATCTCCTCAACCACCTTCCC
>VWYI01011221.1:2709-12831 GCA_013399455.1 Anthoscopus minutus | reverse complement strand
GGCAAAGCTCCTAAAGAATGTAAAGCACCCCAATACATAACCATGTTAGAAATTTCCAGCAAGCCAGAATTTCAGATCATTTACCTGAAGTTCTGCGACTTTACAGCATATTGCAAGCCCTCTCTGAGATTAAATTTACATGTAAAATTCTCATATATTATAATCCATCACAGCTAATGAAAGAAAACTTAATGCTGTGAGGTCTTTTGAATGAAAATCTGTCATATTCCAGAAATCATAAACGATGACATTTCTGGATATTTTTGTCCTGTGATTGTAATATCTTCAAGACAATTGCATTGTATATTAAGATTTTAATATCTTAACTGTGTTAACATGCTAAGTCATTTGTCCTTTGTGTCATGTCCCACCACTGGAAAAAAACCCAGAATTTTGGTTTTATGGGAGATTTATAATCTACTTCCATTAACTAGAAGCTCTTTGTTTTCATTTTAATTTAAATTATGATTTCCTACATTTTAGCAAAGTCTCATATTGTCTTTTCCTTAGAAATAATAAAGCAGACCTTAGATGTTTTCATATGTACTTAATAGTACTCAAGGTTTTACTGACTACCCAGAAAACTTAAAATTAAATTTAGCATGGAAGTAAGAAAAAACATAGCAATTTGAGCTTTGTGCCTTTAAAGAGAGGATATACAGACCCTAAACAATTTGAGAAGTATTTGAGTATTTCCACAGTCCCTCTTCCTCTCTTGGGAACATGTGCTGCAAAGACTTTTCCTTAAGGAATTTCTTACAGATCAGCTCTGTTAAACACACTCCAGAGGAGACACTGAAAGACAGGACGACTGTTTTCTATATTCTTGAATAAGGTTTGTCATTTAATTACAAAGCAATTCCTCTTCCCTTGCAGTACTTTTATTCATGGCTGTAGTGCCCCAGAAAAACAGAAGAATTAAGTTCTGAAGTGATGCAGCTTTGCCCTGTGGCCTTCCCAGCTGTACCAGACTACTGTTGCTGGTAAAGTTCTCCACAATACAGATTTACAGACTGTTTGGCTTAAAATCGTCTCTTTCTTCTGCTGTCAGTGAACTTAAGGACTCATTTCCTGAAAGATGTTCAGCAAATGCAGCTCCTGTGAAGTCAGAACTCTACATTTTACAGGAAGAAGATGTACCAGAGGACAGAGGCTTCTTTTGCCAAAACCTAACCTTGATAACCAGAAACAACCTCACACATTGTGCTTAAATACAAGATGGGTTATATTCTTGTTGTCTTACTTTCAGCTTCCTGTGTAATTCCTTCCTTTTTTTCCATTTTATCACTACAGTAATTAAATCTGGAAGCTCAGAAGAGAAGGGGTGAATATATTTCTGAACAAAATCTTACTACGGTAACCTTATGCTACCTCCATATTTTTTGTATAAAATGTAAGACTTTCAATTGCTAGTATTGTATTCAGGGCTTCAAGAGTGGGGAAAAAGCTCCCAGAAACACAGAAAAATTGAGAAGCAATTTCAGGCAGAGTAGACCTGTGGTTTTCTGTACACTGGTGATATCTTTCCTAGATGACTGTGTCAGCCCTTTGCAAATTTCTTCTGTCTGGAGTAAGGAAAACTTCTAAAACTTTGAGTCTAACCTGACAGGAAGTCTGAATTTCCTGTATTTCTTAACATAAAGCTTTACAGTTATTCTTGGGATACCTACTTGATGAAATGTGCTCCTAAAAAGGATAAAGAAGTAAGTGTCTTGATTTGATCCTGGAGCCAGCAGGCTGTATCAGGTAAGAAAAAACAGCAGGAAACTTCTCTCCCCAATGCTGAAAGCAAATGGATTTGGTTGCTTAACAGATCATCTGGGGTCCATTTGGAATGCCCTTGGAATTATGATTTTTTCCCCACATCAAGGAGACTGATGCTGCTGAAAAAGCTGTGTTGGTCCAAGGAAAAACACACCTTCCACTGACAAAATTTTACATATTTCATTTTGTTTATTGAGTATCTGGAGTTTCATCTATATTTCATACAACCAAGGATTACCTTGTACTTCAGTCCCGACAGTATTTTAGAGTTTCAGTGATCTCTTTCCAGATAGAAATTTAGCAGAACAGTATTTTAAGACAAAGGTAACTTTAGCCTATCTGAAAAGTAGTGAATTTTACAGTCTCTTAAATAAAGGGAATGGCCTTTTCTTAAGCAGTATATATGTTTGAAAGAATATTTACAAAACACAAGGAACTAATTTACTCTTCATTTAACTAGATTAAATGAGTTTTAATGAAATTATATCTCTTTCTCCTTGTCATGAATTGTTCAAAATAATTTTAGAGATACTATCCTTACCCCAGTTTTGCTTGTTTTGTCTTTGAAGGGATAGTAAAACAAACTAAATCTCAGAAATAAATGAATTCTTAAATATTATATTAGTTTTCTAATATACAAGATCTTAAGACATCAAAATTAGCTCTTGGGGAAGGTCTAGAAAGATTTCAACCACATCTCCTGAACTAAATTTTGATCCTTGTTCATCTCTTTTGATGAAAATACATCAGGTGCAGGCTATACAAAGAATATAATCTTCATAAGGCTTCTACAACAACAAAGTTAAACTAATATCTTTATCTTTAAATAAAATAATCTATTGTATAGACAGTGGTAAGATTTTTATATGGAGATAGAAATGTTGTAGCAACTATATTGTTTGCTGTTGTGCAGAGACACCAAACGAAGGTGCCTCTACTGGAAGAGACTTTTATACAGATTTCTCAGATGATACTCATAGCTTTTGTTCTGGAGATCAGGAAGAATTTATAGATAGACTATCCTAGTTCTTTCTCCTATCAATTCACTAGGATTTTCATCACACTACTTTTGTTTTTTGAAATGTAAACCAGCAACATAAGTTACAAAAGAATTCAATAAATTATAGAAATTAAAATGAGAAAAATCCAAGATGCTGCTTGTGAGAGCATTTGTGTGGGTCCAATTAACATTCCTGAACATAAAAACGAAGTTAAAACATTAGACAACATCAATACCTCCAATACTTCTTCCATATGCTGTTTCAGCTTTTAAACATTGGATGTGACAATCTGTTCAGACACAGCATACGGTTCAGTGTAAACACCGCTCTTAAAGCAAAGCTTTAAACTCAAGATTTCTCTTTGAAGTGAACAATGTGTTCATAAGTGAACGAGATACTTACATATTCTGTGTGAGTTTCTGAGCAGCCCTCCATGTTTAGATCCAAAGACAACATTCTCACAGGGTTTTCCATGAGAGCATTCCATCAGAGAGGGAAGCCATGTGCGCTTCAGACTCTCTGGCATCAAACATCTGACTGAGCCTATCTGGATGACACATCAGAATTATGTTAGTCTTGCCCAAGTTAATTTGAAACTCTGAATGATGTCAACGTAGAATGGGTTTACCCATCAATTTTGTAAGGACTTATTTGCTGAATTTTATATTCTAAAATTATAGAGCTGTATTTAGTCCTCCCCAAAGACATACTCCTCAGGATCCTGCTGAGGATACACTATAGATAAACAAATACTTTGCTACATGAACAATACAAAAATTGGACAAACCAGAAAAAGCAGAAAAATGTGCTTCTGTATTCTGACAGCCTTTCTACTGATTTCTTTGTTTTAATTTTAAGGAAGGAGGCCTTTAGGAAGGAGCTTTTACTAAATTTTTTTACCACATCGAATATTATACTGGTCAGGAATGCCTCCCATTAAGTATTCTTGAAATGAAACTAATAATAAGTTCCTAAAAATTCCTGGACATACTAAAACAAAGACAGCCTTTTCCTTTCTTCTTTTAATGCACCAATAAAACCGTGAATTGTTCAGGATTCTATATTTGACCTTACTTTTTTCCACCACAGAACGATAAAGTGTCCAGGGATACAGATTAATACTCATGTGGAAGCACTGAAATATAATTTATTTTTAAGGTAACTACCTTAGTTTTTGTAATTCACTTAGGAATCTGTGTAAAGGTTTTGCATGCATTAAATTATTTTTTCACATTTCATTCAACCCACAGTGGGACAATCAGCTTCAGGTTTCAGCTATGATTCAGTCTTGATCACAGCACATTATTATACCCACACAACCGTCATTTGCTTTTCTTTCTCCAGCTATAGATGATTAGGTTGCTTGCAGTTTTCTTAATTAAAAATCTGCTTATTTTTACTGGACTGAGGTTAAGGAGATTAAAGGATATGATGAATATACAGTTTATGACTGAAATGGAAAGTTATCCGGGAAGTAAAATGGAAGTGAAATATAAGAATACATTCTAAAAATTTTCAATAGAAACTTTATTGCTGACTTTAGACATCTACCTTTGTATTCGTACAACATGTTGACCAGTTCAAGGTATTATATGTTCACATAGAAAGCCCATAAAATAACATGGATACCGAGAGACCAAGATTGTATAATTCAGCTGCAGGTTTTGATGAGCAGAGCCTCTATTCAACTTAGTCACACAGTCAGCCCAACTTGATTTTGCCAGTAATTGAAATTTTACAATTTTGTCCTCCTGCTTCTATGAGAAGTTAGTTGTGCTGGTGGTGGATTAAAACACAAATATCTGTTCCATTATGCCAGCTGAACCTGGTCCACACAGCATGCCTAATACGTAAAAAGAGGGAATACAGTGCTTGCAATTCCTTTCAAAAAAATCAAAGTAACATATGGATATATATTTTATTTGGCATTCCTTTTGTATCCATAAGAACAGAGGAAAAACCATAGCAAGTCACTAATAAGACTCTGAGCACATAAATGGATGGGATAGCAAGTGTTGGTCCTCTCTGAGGCCACATGGAAAGACTGAATGAAGACAATGAAGAGACTAAGTCACTTCTCCTTGTTAAGTACTTGTGCTTTATTTGTGGGATATGTGAATTCACACCTCTCTTCTGCTAGAAAATATTGAATCTAGTGAGAGCAGAACTCAACAGAACAAGAATTTCCTGGAGTAACCCATTCTCTGGCCTTCCTGCTGGCACTGCTATAATTTCTTTGAACACTTAAATATTTCCTACAGAGAAAACCAGTTTTGCATGTCGGTCATTTTATTGTTTTCAACTCTATTCTCAACTACAGCTAGAAAAGTCAGTTGGATTTAGGACAAAAAAATTACTAAATAGTCCAGATAGTAAAGATACCTGAAAGGAAAAATGTCTCTACTTTCTATGGGAAGTTGCTTGTTGGTTTCATGTTTTTCTGGGAATAAAAGCTAGGATAAGATGTAAATATGTCACTAGACATCTTTTATGAAGATATAAAATTTTTAAAGTTAAAGGTTTGTATAATTTTATGTCACAAACAGATACCAACTTGATTAAATTGGGAAGACAGACTGAATAATGAGATAGGCATTTCAAATTTTGCCTTATTTACATAATATAAATGGTGACTTAGACAAAAAGAGTTAATGGATATTTTAAAGAAATACTACATTGGATCAGAGATTTTGGATAAGCAATAGATGTGAATCAGTTGCTTATTAAAACTGTTGGCAAAGAACATTTCTGATAGTGGGAAGAGGATGGTCTTTTCAGGAGCAGGTGCTGCTCCTTAGAATTCCATCACTGACTGATGTTATGAAAACAGCGGCTAAAGCATGAGAACTAGAGACAACTGAGGACAACTGGATTTCTGTTTGTGAAAAGGATAATTTTATTTCTGAATTTTATGTGCCCTTTTATTTTCCCGTCTCCCCTTGAATTTGAGTAATGAGCCGAATGGAATTGTGTCGTGTCCCACTAGTGGGATTGCACTGACCTACATCTACAGCATTAAACAGAAAATGCTAGAAATGTTTGAAGATTCAAACACACTTGATGTGCTGTAAAGCCAGTGACATTCTTAAAGAAAGAAAACTGCTAGGAACTAAGAGGAAAACTGTGTATATTTAACTGAAATAAAGACATACAAATGTAATCCTGAAACTTCAAAGCTAAATCTACATAGTAGTCAGAAACAGTGTAGAAAGAGTTCAGCTGGAGAAAATAGGTCACTCAAGGTAGTTTCTTTTTCTTTCAATTTATTCATAGCATGGTTTTGTATTTTTTTTTATTTTGTTCTCTATTTACAGCAAATATTAATTGTGTTGTGAGGACCCAGAGCATTCTCCCTCTGAGAATTTTACTTACAAAAACAGATATGTGCTGCAAGGCAGTTCAGATTTATACAATTTATACTTTTCAACTTTTCATCCATAAGATGCAGTCCCATTCCTCACACATACACAGCAGCTTACAGCTGCTTCTCCACAGCTTCCTTGCTTATGCTAGAAAAGCTTTCTCCATCTACAGAAGGTGAATTAGCTCGGAGCTCTGCCTTGTGCTTAAAAGGCCCCACAATGCCAGCAGTTCTTAGGAGCATCACTTTAGCTTTGGTTGTTAAAGTGCTGTAACAAGCCTGATGAGAACATCAGAGCCCGCATGTGATACAACACGTCAGCATTCCGTGCTTCTAAATGCAAAAAGAACATTTGTGGAGACCAGTGGGCTTCAACTCTCCTAAATCTTGGGCTACAAGAAAGAAATTCAGAGACTGATATAGCTGATGCTGTTGTTCACTGTTGGCAGATTATTTTGACCTTTGGGATTATGCAGATGCTGAGTGCTCCAGGTCACTACTTCAGTCAGCCACATTCTTCTTGTCACTTTGAAGTTTTACTTAATTAAGAATCTCCCATATGAGGAAATGTAATATTATCCATGGAAAATGAACCTGCAACGTGTTTAGCAAAAGGGCATCCAGAACACTGAATTTCTAAGTATCACCTGAATTTTGTGGATTTTAGCCAGTAAAAGGATTGTGCTAAGTTGTACTCTGAAACAAATATGTTAAAATTATGATGAATTTAAATGTACCTCAGCATCACACTTTTTGATATTTTTAATTTTAATATTTTTAAAAATGTCAATATGAAGACCTGTAAATTTGCTACTCTCAGGCTGGTGATAAATGAACTCATGTAACACTGCTGGAAGTAGTTAATCTCAGCTCTGAATGTAGGTCTATAATGACATCTGGTTGACACATCACTGTGTTGTATGCAGAATATTAATCTAGACTGAAGTTGCTGCTGAAAATTTTGAAAGCAAATGAATTTATTTATTCACTTTAAGAAGGACTAAACAAGTGAATGCTAATTCTTTACAAATCTTTTAAATAATCTCTAACCTGTTGAGGGGAAATCTAAATTTTAATTCTAATTTTTTCCAGATAATCACAGAATCACAGAATCACAGAACGGGTAGGGTTAGAAGGGTCTGCAGTGGATCATCTACTCCAACTTCCCTGCTGAAGCAGTCTTTTACATCTATCTTTCAAAAGCTTAATAATGGAAGATAATTTTTGCACCAAAATTTCAGTCTAACTCCAAGTCCAAAGGATTTTATCTAAAAAAAACTCTTAAAGCCACACTGATAGGACAGGATTTATATATTCAGTTACTGAAAATCTGTCATGGATCATAACTGTAAATATTATGGTACTTTAAAAACTATTAAAAACTGACAACAGTTTTAAATTGTTTACATCTAGCTGCTGTAATGAAACCCTGTTATGAAATGAAGACAAATGTTCCAATTTTCACAATTATTAAAGGACCTACAAAGGCAGTTCCCACAACTTTAATTTTTTTTCCTGTGGATTGGATAAAATTGCAGTAATGAGAATAGCAAATATATGGAGATTGCAAAGTCAGCACACTTAGTGTGATTTTCTTTAAACTAAACTATTGAGATATTTCAGGTTTTCTTCAACCTTGGCTACCTAAGGGCCTCTCCATATCCCTTAGGCAGCTTTTAACTTTCAATTCTCCACTTTCCATTTCACATTAGAATTCAATCTTTTAAGAAATATAAAATATTTAAAGCAATACTAACCTGTACAAAAAAACCCTCAAATTCTCCTCTTAAAATCTTTCTGAAAACTCTCTCCATACTTCCAACCAAACACAACACAGCAATTTATACTTTCTGTACTCACAACTTCATATATCCATTTAATCCGAGTTGTACTACAGATTCAATTTTTATTTTGAAAATTTGTGTAATATCCTTAGATCCCATTTAAATCAATAAAATTGGAATAATAGCTAGCCTTCTCAATGTAATAGTTGTAACAATTTTATGAATTTATGGGCATATCTCAAAACAATATTCCTGGTTAATTTTGAATATATCTTTTAGGAATTATTGTGTCTGACTACAAAAAATATTTAACATATACCAGAAGTCAAATTACAGGTTACAGATCAAAAATAGAAGGATTAAGATGTTTTGGAAAGGGTTGTCCTACACAATTAAGAAACAGTGTGTTATGTTTACTAGAAGCATATGTTTCTGTTTTCTTCCAGTGCTCTAAGAAAAGGTTGGGAAATTCAGATAACAGCTCTTTTCTTTCTTCTAATGTATGATTGAATAATTATTTGATATTCAGTTTCTTCTATGCCTGTTCACTCAGAAAATTTTGGTGCTTGCAACAATATATGAGAGGAGATGTTTTGTGGATGACTGCCACAAATTCTTTTGCTTTATCATAATATTAGCATGGGCAAAATTAATGGTCCTTTATTTCATGCTCCAAGCCAAACAGCCTTGCAATGACAAGTATTTAAACAAAAAAAATGATAGATTATATTTCTGTTGTAATTCTTTGAAAGGTATTAGAACTTTTTGGCAACTGCCTGTAACCAGTCATCTCCACAAAATCACAAACTTCAGTTTCATGGAAGAGTGGGGTGCAAAGGATGCTTGTTTCACTGATCAGTCTGTAACTTCTCTGAATGTTTTAGTGCGCTTAATATAATTTTTATTGCATTGTAAAATGTAAAGTATTCCATATCGATTGATAACAAAATAGCCATTGTTAATCACAGTAAAATATTCATCCAACTTTTCATTTTTACTTTGTTACTTTGTGTTTTATTCAGAGATTTTCTTCTTATAACAGGCATAACAGCAGGCTGTGACTGTCTTCAGATATTAATGCTTACTGTCTGGAGTATTATTTTATAGCAGTTTGTTTTAGAATGCTATGAGTTATGCCAGGCAGGAGCCAGATGAATTCACTTGTTCTATGGGCATTTCCTCTAATATCAGGGCAGAAGTTATCTGGTGGAAGCACCACCTTAAACCACTGCAATTTACACAGAATTAGTTGAGAAGATGTTTATAAGAAATACAAAGCACATCAGGCTTATCAGCTATAATGCTGGTCATTCTTTTTCACCTGTTACATCAGTCACACTGATAACACTTTTATTTTCAGAATCTCAGATTGAACTTGATTTATAGTTGTAACAATAAATAACCTTTATATATTTTTTTAAATTGATTTCTTATATTTATTATTGCTGAGATTCATTTTATGTAATTTTAAATGTCTCAAAGATATAATCAGAGTGTTGAGCTATTTTCTAGGTTGTTTTAGACCAGGAGGAGCTAATAGGCACTCTGAAGGCATTGCATCTGAGTCATAGAAAACTATAAAGATAGATAAATCTTGCACATATGGGTGATAAATGTGTTTGTGGGAGGCACTTGATAACTGTCAGATATCCAAGGTTATCTCGAATAGCATTAGTCAAATATCTGGGTCAAAATATTTAAGTCCAGACTCTCTAGCTTAATGATTATGGAAGATCAAGAAAATTCTGCAGTGTTTGCATGTCTGTCTTACTATTTTACATTAAATATTGTTAAAAACCCCAAATAACACATAAACAAAAGGAAACCCAAATCTAATTACTAAGATTAAACTTAGTTTGCATAATGGTGTTCAAGGACGGTAAAAAGTTAGATTTGAATTCTCTCAAAAAGGAGAGAGAGCAGAAATTAGGAATGCCATTTTTTTAACAAGTGTTGCAAGTCATAGGAATGGGTGACCATAAACTAAAAAGAGAGGACAGAACCTTGTGCAATTATTTTTTTTATACCTTGCAAATATCCAGGTTCCAAAGATATTCTTCAAAACTCCTGGATCCAACAGCAGCTTGTTAACAGAATATAACACTTGTTCAAATATAACTTCAGATATGATTTCTGAGTGGTTTTAGGTAGGAAGGTAGGACAATGGATATACAGACAAAAAGAAATATGTATGTCTGCTTATGTATTTAAG
>VWYI01011220.1:0-43069 GCA_013399455.1 Anthoscopus minutus | reverse complement strand
TTTTAGGGTGAATGACTCATTCTACAGATCAATAATCCTGTACATTTGTCTTAAAATTAATTTGTCAGTTGAATATGGAGAATAGTTTTTGCCACAAAATGTAAGCAGCTTCTTTGTTCTTAATCAAATATTCCTTTTTTATTTATCTAGTCCTGCATTCATCCTTCCTTTTCCTTCTTTTGAGTGTTTTAAGTTGCACTCAATACCTGGTGCTCCATGAACTGCATGCTTGTTATTCAATACAGTTATCTAAGTCTTCCCTTTGAAATTGTTAGTTGAACTCAACAGACTTTACCACTGGATGATATAAAATGCAGTAGTTCAACATTGCTGCTTGAATTTGTCAGTCAGTTGTGTAGAACTTACATGAAAATACTGTTCCTTCAGTAAAGTCACATTTACAATAAATTATTTACATTTAAAAATACACTTAATGAAGTAGAGAATGAATACAAGTTAAAAGTATTTCCATTAGCTCTTGTTCTTAAAAATTACCAGTGATTTTGTTTCTTCAGAATTAGCTATTTGCTAGAAGTCTGTTCTATGTTTTTTCTTAAGATTTCTGTCAGGATATATTTAAACTTTAGTTTAATCTGTCATCCACACCACTTCTTTTTTTTCCTTTTTTTTTGGTGTGTGTGTAAAGGAAAAAGATCTGAATTCAAAAGAATAAACTCTGTGTTTGGCTTTGCTTGTATTAAATGAAAGATGCACAGCACTGTGTGATACATCTGTTGGTCAAACACCAGCTGCTTTCTTGGTATTCTGCAATTCTGACTGGGCAGAGAGCAGAATCAAGTCTAAATCTTGGATTTTTCTTTGTTTTTCTTTTTGATGAGAGTTAACATTCTTGCTGTTCAACCCAGTATTCAGGAGAGCTTAAATCTTCACTTAAAAACTAATGTGACAAGGCCATTGATTGGTAATAAGTAGTGAATTTTTGTAGTCTCCTTTGCAAGGTTCTGTCAGGTATTGGCAGCTGTATCATAGCAGATGAAAACACAGGTTTAACTGCATTTTAGATTTTGCATAAAATTTACATCAGCTTTTCTGCTAAAACAGAACAGTTTTAGGAGGTGATGGAGGTTAGCAGTCAAAACCTTTGAGCTTGATGGATTTGCTCTTAAACGACTCTTCAAGCAATATATTGAGGCTGTTTCACCTGGAATAGATACATATGTTGTTCAAAGAATGGTTCATACTTTACATACATACAGTTCAAAGAATAACAGAATAACAGGGTTTAGAGAAACATGTTGAATTTGATTTTTTTTTTTGAAGGTACACCAAAACAGCTGGAGGACAAAATGGTTCAGAAGCTACAAGAGGATGTGCCTATGGAAGAAGACTCTTAAAGTGCTTTTATTTGCTATTTATATCTCTTCAGCAGCTAACAGTTCCTTACTGCCTCACCTGACATAATTCAGAAATGTGCTTTCAGTTGAAGAACAGTACATTTTGATGAATAGTGGTCATTTACAATTTGAATTATTTTTTAAAGAAAAATAATAGGGTGAATACTGGTTTGGGCAGTACTTAAAATTCTGCAGTATGAGAAAACCTTGTCAGAATGATGGAGAAAGAGGTATTGTTATTTGAGATACAATGTGCTCCTTGGAAAGTTACACTTTTTCTGTGTATGTTCAGATATTTTTCTGGATAACTTTTCCATGTTCATGCAGATAATTAAATAATAAGTAATAAAATATGCTGGCTCTGAGTTTTTCTTATTTACTCAGTTGTTCTTTCATCATGGTAAAAGCAGATAAAAATCTGTTTTAATGATTACAATGTGGGGCAGGATTTATTAATTTTCATCAGTCCAGTGTGGTCCAGACTTATTTTCATTCTTGTCCTGGGGAAAATTCATCAGTTTGAAGAATACAGTGTTTGTTTTATCTCCTTTTTTAAGTCACCCACCCCAGGATTCCATTGACACCTGGCAAAGCTAACATTGATGCAGGACTTAGGTTTGGAAGATAGTAATTATGGTATCTCCTAGTCTGGAGTTGGCCCTGCCATCATCTTCACCCACCAAAATTCAAATCTAATGTCTAATCAGGCAGACGGAAATGCTCTATAAATCACACTTAAGACTGTTTTTACCTGATTCCCAGGATTATTTTGATGAAATAGATGCTGCTAAATCACAAGTATTTTGCATATTGTGGTGGTCCTTATTCAGTGTGTCAGCACCAAGATAAACTGCTGGTAGTTTAAAACTATCTGCAACAGTGTGATCAAAGAAAGCTTTCGAAGGCATTTATAGTATTTGGTGTCATGTTATGCTAGTTATCCTCAAAAATAATTTGTAGTTCTGTTCCAAACTTGGATATATACTATAGCAATCTCTGGAAAACCTCATACCTGCCACCCACATGTGTATTGTGTAGTTCAGAGAAGAATCATATTTAAACTTATGTAAGGGTCATTGGGGAGTGTGTAACATGGACAGGCATTGTACTCAGTTTTTAATCTCTTGAATTATGGGTTATGTTCAGATATTTATAAAAT
Source organism: Anthoscopus minutus (assembly GCA_013399455.1). Lineage (NCBI taxonomy): Eukaryota > Metazoa > Chordata > Aves > Passeriformes > Paridae > Anthoscopus > Anthoscopus minutus. Next base: position 40,555 of record VWYI01011220.1, on the reverse strand, counting down.
GATATATTTTAGTGAGATTTCTAGTACCAGAATTCCTTATTTTAATGAGATTAATTTGCCATCATTTAAAATTTTCTGTTAAGGTGGTGGCTGATAGCATTTTAGGTGTCCAATATTAGTATTTCCCCTGCAAACTGTAATACAAATACCATCTGAAAATCATATGGGAAGTTGGCCAAAAAACGTGTCAATGGGGTGAAATCACTAAGATAGTACAGTATAAATACAGTGTATATGTGCTATATATACACCAAATTCTTTGGCTTATGGAGGGAGATACAGCATTTTAATTTGTATAGCCTCACATAAATGTACTAATTAACATTTCAGCTCAAGAAATTGATGGTTTTTTGAATGGCCTTTTCTACTGTAGTATTTGATGTGCTTAATCTTTGAGGTGGGATACTTCAACTAAAAATTGTATTACATACATTTTCTTTTATATATGAAATTTTAAAGATAGGATGTTCACAAATGCTGAGTTTTCATTTTCTCCAAAAATAGGGAAGTAAATCTGTACAAAGCAGACAAAGGTGATGAATCCAATTAAGTGTTAATTAGTATTTATATAAAATATTTTACTTCATGTAAGTTTAACATTAAATAATTTATATTACATAATATCTGTAGTTGTTTTGTTCACCATCTTTAAGTGAATTTCAATAATTAACTGGTATACACTCTATAGAAGTGTATCTGTAGGATTATTAACCCTTTCCTGTGAAGGTTTGTAAGTGAAGTATTCGTGTAGCAGCTAAGAGCCATATGAGGAGTATACTACAACCATAAATCCTGAGCACTGCTGGCCACATGAGTTGCTCAGCCTGTGTGCCTCAGTACTGGTACAATTGCAGGCCAGGGCTGTGGAAGTTAATCCTGAGTTGTCCCTCTGCCAGATGTGCCATTGCTCTGGGAAGCAGAGATTTGCAGCTGGCTGTGTCTACCTTGTAGTATGTAGGAGGTAGCTGAGCTTAAAAAAATTGTCATGAATAACATGCTTGCAGCTCCTGGTCAGAAAGCGCCCTTTTGATCTTTATTTATTTATAATTTAATTGCTGTGGTGTCCCATTCTCTTGTCTGTCAACTGGAGCACAAGGTTCTGGAAGGGGGAAGAGCTGTATCTGAACAAGGTGGGGCTGGTGAGCATTCTGCACATCTCTGCATAACCCACTGCATGCAGAGACCTTCATGGGGAGCTGCTGAGCTGCAGAGGAGTGGTGGTTTTCTTTTAGGAAGCTGGCTGTCCAACCACATTTCTAATAGAAATTGTTATTAATTCAAGACATTTTGATGAAGATCTATTTTCTTTGGTTGCTTAAGAAGAAAATTTCTTTTGAATTTGCGTTTTATTTATAAGACTTAGAGAGAAAATATCCAACTGAGCAGTGGTCATGGATAAATACTATCAAATATGAGGAAGGAAACATATTCCTCTTTGGACTTAAACAGCTCTAGATCAGATAGTGGCTTGCCAGAGGAGTCTGGGGAGAGGTAAATGGGGAGCCCTCATCTGCCACCTGTGTGTGGCTGAGCTGTGCTCAGTCCCTGAGGAGGCAGGACCTGCCATTGTTCTCCAAGGGCAGGTTAGAGGAGGCATTTTATGAGCAGCACCTGCTGTTCAGAAGAGATCCTGGTTTAGTGCCATACATGCAAATCACTTGTCCTGTCTGGACCGAGATCTAGTAGGAGCAGAGCAGCAGGTGCCTATGAGAACAGATTTACCAGACAAGTGATGATGATGGTGTGTGAATATTTAATCTGAAGAATTATTTATGAATAACTGGTAGTGCTAAATTCCATTATACAGTCTGTCTTCTTGGCATTTACCAGATCTAACAAACTATTCCCATTTTGTGTTTGTATTTTATGCCATCAGGAGCCTTTCTTCAAAACAAACTGATAGGCTGAATCAGAACAAATGTGACAGTCAAAACCAATTTTTAACAAATCCCTTTTTAGTTTCAGTTGCTGTCATTTTTCTTCCAAAACAAAACCAGATGTATAGTTGTTTTCTTTCTTTCTTCAGACTATAAAAATTGGAGATGTGGATTTTAATACTGATTTAGTAAGCATCTTTTTCTCATATTTCCTCTTTTCTATTTTTAATCCATCTCTTAGTGTTTTCGCGTTAAACGCTGGTTTTTCTTTGAAGAGGTCAGCCTCATGCTAACACATTTTGGCTGCTCCCTCACTGCCAGCCTGAGCTCCCTGCGTGCCCCGCAATGCCTTTATCAGGTCTCGTTTCGGTGCGCGGCCGTCGCTGCTCAGGGGGGTGTGTGGGCAGCCCTCAGTGCCGGGCAGCCCTTAATGCCGGGAAGCTCTTAATGCCGGGCAGCCCTCAGTGCCGGGCAGCCCTCAGTGCCGGGCAGCTCTCAGTGCCGGGCAGCCCTCACAGCCGGGCAGCTCTCAGTGCCGGGCAGCCCTCACAGCCGGGCAGCTCTCAGTGCCGGGCAGCCCTCACAGCCGGGCAGCTCTCAGTGCCGGGCAGCCCTCACAGCCGGGCAGCTCTCAGTGCCGGGCAGCCCTCACAGCCGGGCAGCTCTCAGTGCCGGGCAGCCCTCACAGCCGGGCAGCTCTCAGTGCCGGGCAGCCCTCACAGCCGGGCAGCTCTCAGTGCCGGGCAGCCCTCACAGCCGGGCAGCTCTCAGTGCCGGGCAGCCCTCACAGCCGGGCAGCTCTCAGTGCCGGGCAGCCCTCACAGCCGGGCAGCTCTCAGTGCCGGGCAGCCCTCACAGCCGGGCAGCTCTCAGTGCCGGGCAGCCCTCACAGCCGGGCAGCTCTCAGTGCCGGGCAGCCCTCACAGCCGGGCAGCTCTCAGTGCCGGGCAGCCCTCACAGCCGGGCAGCTCTCAGTGCCGGGCAGCCCTCACAGCCGGGCAGCTCTCAGTGCCGGGCAGCCCTCACAGCCGGGCAGCTCTCAGTGCCGGGCAGCCCTCACAGCCGGGCAGCTCTCAGTGCCGGGCAGCCCTCACAGCCGGGCAGCTCTCAGTGCCGGGCAGCCCTCACAGCCGGGCAGCTCTCAGTGCCGGGCAGCCCTCAGCGCCGGGCAGCCCTCAGTGCCGGGCAGCCCTCAGCGCCAGACAGCCCGCGGCCTGCGCCATCCTTGCAAACAGCGTGCGTTCTGTGGGAACCTGAGCTCGGCCGGGAGGGAGGGAGGGAGGGAGGGAGGGAGGTAGTGGTGTCAATCTCTGTGCTCCGAGCTGGGATTCAGACGTGGCTGCGCCCGGGCGGAGCCGGCGCCGCGGGGCAGCTGCAGGCCCGGGGGGAAAGCCCTCAGGCTGCCCGAAACAGCCCCGCTGCCTCGCGGGGAGCTCGGGCACTCCCTGCAGGCCTGGCCTTGTCCGTGTCTTCATCCTGAGTGGGGCCTGGAGATACTTCGTTTTTTGTCTTTGGTCAGGGCTTGGGTTTGCAATCCATGCTTCTTGCTTTGGTTGTCTATGGGGGTTTTTCTGCTCAAAGTTTGATCCTGGGGGAATGACAGCAAGAATAGCAGACTTTTGGTTTTGCTTGGCATTTAAGAAAATATGCAAATTTCTTCTTTCAGGCTTCACTTTCAGTCGTTTCTTTCCAAGTGCTAATACTGTGTCGAAAAAGTTTAAAATACAGTTTTCTGTATAATCAAATTGTGCTGAGCTGATGCAGACTTTTTTCATATGAAATTGGGCCTTCCCATAATCTTGAGATTTTCTAGTCAGAGATTTTTCCTGCCATATTCTTGCTTCAGAGTAACAGCACAATGGAGCCTTGCACATATACGAGATCTGTGTGTGACACAAACGTAAATCAGTTCCATACATTGACATGGTCATAGATGTCCATGGCTGGAAAAGCAATAGACAGCTGCTAATAGGTCCAAAGGCTTATATCCCAGGAGAAGATATTTCAATCTTCAGGCTGTTCAATTCCTCAATTACTGTTCTGGCCTCAAAAATTCAATCTCCTTTACCAGCCTAACTTATTTATGGGTTGCACTGAATTGCGACCAGAGAAAGCAGAAAGCTGAAATAAATCAAGCCCTGATAAAACTGTTTAAGCCTTCTTGTCGGCTCTCTGTCTATTTTTAGATCTCAATTTAAAGAGACCATATGCAGAGAAATTTATATTGTCTTATGTTGAACAAGCAGCATGACTTGAGATTGGGTAGGAACAGAAGGAGGAATAAGGATTTGTAGAGGTAGCTGCCTTAGAACACATTCATTGCTGGTTTTGGGTTTGTTTGTATGTTATTCTCCTACCCCTTCCTCCTATCCTTAGATTTTTCATATTATATTTAGTTTGGTATAGTCACTCTTGTTTCTTAAACAGCTGTCTCTTCACTTCTAAAAAGTGCTTGGATAACATTTTATCTTACACATATGTATGGCAATAGAGGTATATACAGAATAGGGGGGGATGTCAGCTCTAGCCCTATGAATTAGATTTATTAGTGACATTGTTTAACTAAACAGACTCCTGACTGGAAATAGATGTGTTATTTACAAGGCAACAATATTATGCATCCACAAATTATCACTGGGAAACAAGGCAGACATCTCTGTGTAATGGAAAAACCCCTTGTTTGCAGGTATTTGAGCTATTTTCTGTAGGCTCTCCTCTGCACTAAACTTGCAAATTAAGAGAATTGCTTTGGTAATCAACTTGACTGAAGTGACTCTTGAGTGGAGAATTTGAAAGATTTCTTATTTATTACCTGATAGAATGAAAAGCTGCCAGAAATTCTCCCTTGTGTTGAGATGAGGTTGGTTACAGTATCTCTGTTTACACAAGCTCCTGCAGAAGGAAGTGTTTTCATTCAGCCTCGCTGCTGAAACTGCCGCTGCATAAATTGACTCTGCAGAGCTGCAGTGTTGGAGTGAGTGGTGAAATAACCAAACCAAATATCTACGACCATTATGGTTTCATACGACCATTACTTGCTGTTCCCAGCACTGGGCAAATTGAGATTGCATTTCAAATCCCTGTTTGTCCCAGCTTTTTGTGCTCCCTAACACAGAATGGTACAGGCCATACAGGTTTAGCTTGATACATAAAGGTGGTAGACCTGAACCTAGCAGTCTTCAGGCCTGACTGTACAGGCACCTTTTCCTTCTAACAAGACAAGTGAACTGTTGATGGTTTTGGAAGTCAGAAAAAACCAGCTAGGCTGTTCCCCTGGGCTGCTCCTGCCTCCTCTGTTTGGTTAGTTGTGCTGGGCACAGATAGAAAGTCATTCAACGTTAATTTGATTAGCAGCACCCAGCTTCTGGGGATCTCTGGGGAAAATCTTTTTTTTTATAAATAGAAGATGCAGATATCATAATGTGATCTCTAATTTGTGGGTGATATTTAGAAAGAAACAGTATTTAATCTTGAGCTAAGAATACATTTAGAATGTTCTATGCAAAAGCATGCTTTAATCCAGATTTCTTTAGGGCATGGCCTTGCTACTGCTTGTGATGCCTCATACAGATTATCCCCAGGATATCTGGGGGATACTGTGATGCTGCATTTAAAGAACTCGTGCTTTTTCTCTATGGATGTCTACTTCCATGTCTGGTATTGACTTCGGAGGAGATTGTGTGCCAGATTTTGCCACTGAAGCTCTCAGAAAGCTGTAATACAAAGGTGACAGGAAGCATTCTTCACTTTTCACAGCTGCTGTAGATTCAATTGTTTTGAAGGAGATGGCATTCTGAAAATTGCTTTTACTGGCTTTTGAAGAATTTCTACAGGAGATATTCAGAATTCATGTTCTGCTTAAAAACATCCAGCTGTCAACACAAGAGGCATTCTTGGGTCAGACTAAAGGTGGTTGAGCAGGATAAAGGCCTCTACTTCTCTAGTAACAAATTTGTCTGTTTCCTGTGTTGATAGAAAAAAGAGTTAACTATATTACAAGCTTTTCTAGTGGTCATTATGGACTGCACACAGTTCAGTTTATTTTCTTTTGTATCATATGTAAAGATCTTCATGAACCTGGTCATATGAGGACCAGGTATACTCCCAGTTTTCTAAGGAAATGCCAGCTTATATTAAACTACTTCTGCCGGATTGTAGATTTTTGGCAGTCCCTTAAATCTATTTCATTGGCTGAGTTTCATTTGCTTGTCCAAAATCTGTTAATAGTTTTAATAGCTTTTCACTTTTCATGACAATCCTGCTAATTCCAGTTCTGGAAATGTTTAAAGCCTTTAGACTGAAAACAGAGGAAGTTTTATGCTGGTTTGTACCTAAAGTCCATTTTAGCTTGTACTACCTGTGATGGCCAATATAGCAGAGTCTTTCAGAGAAGGATCACAAAGCGTCATCTGAGTGCCCTTTTCCATGGTTTATCTTACTAAACCCAAACAGCAGGTAATTTAGGGATTTCTTTGGAATTTCTGGTGTCTGTATCAAGTCTAAATTTGAAGCCCTCTCTACTTTCTCAGTGATCCTGTGATGAATACTTCTGACTGATTATTGTGAGGAAGAACTTTTGTGATTTGGATTTGACACTGTTGGGTTTTCTGTATTTCTGGTATTGTGGGAAGCTGAATTGTTAATTCTCTTTACAGTGTTTGCAGTGTTGCGAACCTCCAGTTACCTATTTTCTAAACCAAAGAATCCTGATCTCTTACCCTGTTCTGTAGGGAGGCCTCTGAACATCTTAGTTGCTCCTTATGTCTGTTCTTGTCTGGTTTGTAGGGTGAAATGATGACAAATTCCTGCAGTATTCAGTATATGGATGGGTGTACCCTTTGTGTCTGTGCTGTTTCTCCTTTGTTCTTTGGTAACTGTGTTTTTCAATATCCCCAGCTTTTTCCTGCATGCTTTGTAGAAAGAAAACAACCTTCGATGTTCACATTTATTTAGGTTTAGAATTTGCCAGTTCGTTCACTAAGTTTTCTCTTTCTAAATCTTCAGTGAACAGACAAGTCCATGACTACCTGAATGCATCATGATTAGGACTGTGCTTTTAAGAGAAGTGAGATAGACAACATTATAAAAAAGATAAATACATTAAAAAAAAACCTGCAAAGGAATTAAATTCTGTCAAAACAGATCTCAACAGATGGGCATCAGCTGCTCTTAGCAAGCTGAGAAAATCACCTTGAATGTTCTTCGCTCTTGAGAACTGTGACTTGGAAGTGAGTGGTGCCGTTGTGTTAAATGTTTAAACACAGTTGATTGTAGATGCAGGGAAGTGTTCGCTGGTACGGAGTTTTATGAATCATTTACCTTTGTAGGAGTACATTCTGGCATCCTAAATGCAATATGCCATTTCCCTTCCCACACATTACATGCAATAGCTAAGCGGTGAGTTGACAGCTACAAGTCAGCAGACCTGAGTTTTATTCCTGGCTCTTTTTCCCTGGGTAATTTTACTGAAGTTGTTCAGCTTTTCTGGGTCCTCTCTAAAATAGTCTACCTGATCACAAGGAGTGTGTTCTGTCTCTTCCAAATTTTCCATGCATAGTAAGGCATTGAATTGAGACTCACTGCAGCAATTAATGTCATTTTAGAATTCTATGTGACATTTTTTATGTCCTTTTAATCTTACTTTTCCAGCTCTGTAACAGAGTTCCTTTCAGACGGAGTTCCTTTCATTTATCCTTTCCATCACTTTTTTTGGATAGGTTTTTGTCACTAACTGAGGCCTGTAGGGCCAGGTTCAGTCATGAGACAGTTTTTGGTAGCTCTGGAAGTCAGAGGGAATTCTTCATGTGAGTGCCCAGTAGAAACCAGTATGATACCACTCTGACTCAGTGCCGTTCAGTAATGACTGACTCAGCTGGTCTGACCCCAAACACCTGACTGGGAATAAAGCAGCTCCTATGCAAATAAGAATTGACTGGTTTTTTACCAGGTGATTGCCAGGGGTGTTGGACATCTTGCTTATTTCTGCTTCTGCTGAAGTTAAATAGCTGGTAATTCTTTAGTACTTAAGTCTAGTAACACTTTGTAACTGTGATTTTTCCCTGAAGCCATGTTTCAGAAACTCTCTCTGCTTATGTAATTTGGAAATCCTAACAGAGCAGTGAAAGTCTAGTAAGCAACCAAATTTATCACTGGAAACCTTATATTTATTATCACTAGCGACAGAGGACAAAAGACCTGAATTTTTCCCAAGCTATTCACTGAGGCTATAGAGCAGATTCTTTGTGATTCCAAGCCTGCAGATTTTATGATTTATAGGCTGAAACGTAATCTGATATTTTAAAATGTAAATTAAAGCTTTTTTCCTTAGGCCTCAAGCCTATAAAGAATGTGTTTTAGCCAAGTATAAATGCCTGAAAGGAGTGATGTCTTATTTGAAGACAAGCAAAACAGAATAGAAAACTTTCACTATTCTGAGCCCATTTTTAATTCTGAAGCTTGAGTTAATCAAAATCAGAACTGTCAACTTTTCACCTTGTTGATCACAGTACCATTTGATTTCATCATGCTGCTAAAAAAAAATCACTCTTACTACCTGACACTCCTGAAGGTTTTTGAGATTAATTTATTGCTGATCAAAACAATTTTTTGCATATTTAAAATCCAGAGAAAGGAAAATTCAGCATTCAAATAAAAATACATAGGTTGCAATACTATGTCACGTATTTTCATAAATAATTTTTAAAATTATTCCTTTTCTCACTTATTTTAAAGGAAGAAGGCCCTGACAATTGGTGTTAGAGCACAGTGGAAAATTATGAGGGAGATTAAAACCCTTGGCTGAAATCAAATTTGTATGACCTATGTTTTAGAAACTTTATTTGCTTGAGCCATTGCAGCTTGAAAGAAATGAGTAGTTTTCTTGAAAACTCGATGATGAGATCCCAGATAATCAGTAACCTAGGGCATACTCCTATGGATGGAGAAAATGCAGTCAGAAAAGCTTTCCTTGTATGTTAAACACTTGAAATGAGTCTCAGCATCCAGTCATTTGCATTCAAAGCCCTATCCAGTCACAGAAATGTCTTTTTGCTCTTTCCCCCTCAGCGCTATATTTATTAGGAGGTAAGAATGTGATACAGAAGCCAGAACCTGAAGGTGTTCATTGTGCTGTGATTCAGCTGCCTGGCAAAAGATCTTTCTTTGGCAGTCCCCAGACTAGTGTTGTGAAGTATTCCTCAGGGAGGGAGATTTCTTTCCAGAACTGTCCTCCTTTGGTGTGACCATCTGCCTCTATATAGTCATTTGGGCAGAAATAGAAATTACAAACAGAAAATTGCTCTGTTGCCAGATTAGCTGCAGAATACACACTGACACTTTACTCACTCAGGGGGATTTAGTGCCAGGGTTCTTTGCTGGGGATAAAACACTCTATCATATTTTCCCCTCCTGCCGGTGTTGGATTAAAAACTAAATCCTGCTCATTTCACTTTCAGAAGTAGTCCCAAAGGATTTTGGTAGGATTAATTGCATATGAAAAGCAAGTAGGATTTGGCATTCTGTGTACATTGAAAATTAAACAGAGGTAAACATTATCAAAAGTTTTAACTTAGTGATGTTATTTCAGCTTGTTTTCTGATCTGAATCTTTTCTGCTGAATACTTAAAGATGCTCATGGAACTTCAGAAAAGTCACATCTTGGAAAGGAAAAGGGAAAATATCTGTGTGTGTAGGACCTCAACTGATCGAAGACTTGAAATAGCTACTCAAGTCCTTCTCCCTTCCTGAAGTTAGGCATATAAGTAGGTTTTTGAATTTGGGACTTAACAAAGAAATCTATTCCTTTTTTTTAATCATATTGACATTGCTTTTTTCTGTAGTTTTTCTTCTATAATATTCTAAGGCTTCTGCTGGGGAGAGGATGCAAAACACCTTTATGATGCACTGGGAATAATGCCCTGAAAAAAACTTTTATGGATTTAGAATTTGCAGAACAAATTTTAGTCCTGTGTGTAGTGTGGGTGGATGTAGAGATGAAGAGTTCCAGAAAGTGAAAGTCAATACCTCATAAACTTGGAAAGTTACAGCTGTTTGGGATTTTTTGTGATGAGGCAGTGGAAAAAGTCCTGTCAAAACAGACCTAAACAAATTTTTTAACCCTCTAATCTTTTGTAATCTGTTCTGAATCTTCTGTGAGATTATTTCACCTGCCTCAGTCTTTGACCTTTTTGATGTTACCCCAATTTGTAGTTAAGGGTTGATTTTTTAATGTTATGTGGAATCTGTTTCAATTACTTCCTCTCATGTAGTTTAAAAGAGTTTACAGTACTCTAGAAGGATCTTTTGAGGAAGGTTGTCTTTTGTAGGGAGAAAAGGAAGAGGGTCTGGGTGTCCAGGTGCCCTGGGAGCACAGAGCACATGTGGGCAGGGATATCAGTTAAAAGACAACGTAATTTACCCAAATCCTTCAGAGTGCATGGCCCTAAAGTACCTTAGGGATACCATCAGTTTTCAGAAACTAATTTCAAGATCCAGAAGATCAGCAGTAATCTTGGATGGAGCCAGTGGGCCTGTGTGAAGGAGTGGGGAAGCAATGCTGTTTGATACCTTTAGCTGCAGGGTCTCTGAGTAATGTGAGTTCCTTGTTGCTGTTATTTTTCTGTCTTAAAATTGAGGCTAAATATTTCACAAGAGTAACATCCAGTCTGTCTTGAATGAGTTGTGCCTTGGGCTAGAAAGAAGCAAACTGGATCTGAGGCCATCTCTCATTCAAGGGAGACTTCATCTGCAACAGCTTTTGTGCAAGTTGTGCACAGCTTGAGCAACAGCTTTCAATAAATAATAAGTTTCCCTTGTACATTCTGCTGCCATGCAGCTCTTTGCTCCATCCATCACCACTGTCCTTCATAGCTTACCCAGCAGGTCCCTCCATAGCTGCCCTGTGTCTCCTTGCACGGTGGAGTCTGGTGCTTGCCTAGTCTGTAGGTGCTGTTGTGATTCCACTCTTGGGAAGGAGTAACAGCTGCATTTTGAAAGCTCCCTATAAAATGAGTTTAAGTGAAATCCATGTCCATGGTTCTTGACCTGAATCTTTTGTTCCAAGGAAAGGTATTCACTTCCTGAATAAACTGAAACAACCTAAAATGACATAATGTGGCTTTCCCTTGAGACAAGGGCACAGTGCTTTACTTGTCTGCTCAATGGAAGCATAGGCACTGAATCCTACATGACAACTTTCTTCCTGCTGTTGCATGATCTGGGGTGATTCAGTGTCACTCTCAGATGGTGACACATGGCAGAACAAACACCAGAGCTGGATATGAAATAATTGCTGTGGTGTTCTTTGCCTCTAACAGCAGGCAGAGAGGAGACCTGATAAATGGTTTAAATGCTGAAATATGTAATGCATTTTTAGTGTTTTCTATGGGAATCCCTCACATTGTGTTTAGGTTCTTGTCCATCATGTGGTATACTGGTTGGTTATCAGAAAATTCAAGAACCAAAGGCATAATTTCATGTTGGTTGATATGAAGGAGGCACAGTGCTTGTGATATGCTGGTATTTTAAACACTTTTGAGTTAACAAACTCATAAAAAAGGGAATAAGTCTTGATATAGCTTTTCAAATTAATTTCTGAGCTTTTCTTTGGACTTATCCTGATTTGATCTCAGAAGTTCCCTGGTATTTTGTTTCAGCTTGTCTTCTCTGGATATTGATAGTGATAGATGATGCAATTACTTAATCCTTTCATGCATGCTTTCACTTTCAGCAAAGTAGCAAGGTGCAAAATCAGAGCATGTTTAAAACAGTTTTAGTCCTCAATTTTAGCTGTGGTACATTACCTCTACAAGAAACTGCTGATGGTATGTGAAACATAACTATGAATTAAATCTGTCTACTACACTACATCTTTTAATTCTCAGTGCTTGGTATGTTGTATGCAGAGCTGTTTACTGATTAATACTGCTTTGCAGTTAGCAGGGAAATGGGAAACATGTGAAGTAGTCCTACAGGAATCACAACATTCTGGAGAAGTAAGCCTGTTATTTTCATACTTCAACAAAGTACACCTGCTCCCCACTGTATGAGGATACATTTAATTTATTTTTTCAGCTATGCCTTATTGCTTCCACAGTTGTAATGTTTTCCATTGAGCTTGTTACCAAATCTACGCTGCTCTGATCTTGTGGTATCACATTTAGATTTTGAACTGAGTCATTGTCTTGCCATCTGTTAAAGCCCTGGTCTGCTGAGCACTATCCTGAGAAAGGGCCAGTTGCTGGCCAAGTCAGAGAAGGTGACAGATTTTTAATTAGCAGACAGGATGGGAGTGATGGGGGACTGAACAGTGAGTGGTGACTGCTCGGCCAGTGGTTGTGTCTCTCAAGCAGCACTGCAGTCCTGCCAGGAGTGGCGGATGTGCACAGGGAATGGTTCTTTGGGGATGAGCTGAGTGAAGAGGGATCCCTGGGGGGAAGCTGTGATTGATGGGTGTCTGGTGGGCCAGAAATCCCAACGTGTTCTGAGCCTATAGGTTCTTGGTTTGATGCCTGAGAAGGCCCATGTCCTTCCTGTATTTTCCATTGATTGTATGAATAAGTCAGAATAGGCTACTTAGGAATGACAATGAGGAGATTAGGTGTACACAGCCCCTGCCCCTTAGGCACACACAATCTTCAGACTATTTTGCACCAGCAGCTTGCTGGATACTCACTTGGCCAGTCTCCACATGTGGATCTTCATTTCATCAGAGACAGGAGGGAAGAGCCCCAGCAGCTCAAAGCAGGTCTGCTGTTTGGTCTGGTCAAAAATCCCCCAAGATTTAATTGGAACTTGTTCTGCTTTATTCTTTCCATGCCTTGATGAATGTAAGTGGAAGGAAAAAGGGATTAGAAACTTCAATGACAGCCCTAAAGAGCAGAGCCTTGCAGGGATTGTGGCTGTGTAATTAAAGGCCAGTCTGGGGATGGACGATGAGGGTTTATTGTTCCCTTAGAGCTACTGTGGGTAGATAGGGCATAGAATGAATTTATTTAGGATATAAGAAGGAGGAGATGCCACCTCTAGGCAGCAAGGCTGCCTGCAAGCTGTCACACTGAGTCTGGGGCCTCTGAGATTGCTGCTAACGCTGCAGGACCTGAGGGCTGGAACAAGACCAGAGGCTGGGCATTGCAGGAATGTGATACATCCCCACCACCATGCGTGGAGGGCTGGGGAAGAGGGATTGTTCTGATTCTGCCTTTTGAAGCATGACTATGACTCAGTTGGGGCACATTTCAGGAAGAGATTAAATTTATGGGCTGGAGCCTTTCACAAGTCCTAAACTTTCCTGGATACTGTTTTTAATTTCAGTACAGGCTCCCCTTACTGGAGTGTTTTTAATCAGGGGGTTCTTTTGCTAAGAACTTGAACTTTTACCTGACATAATGGAAAGAAATTACAAGAAAGCCTGAGTTTTTGGTTTTTTTTCATCTCAGTTCTGCCATTCTGCCACCTCTGGTACTGAATGAAGCTGTACATTAATTTCTTCACTGCCTGGGCTGTGGCATGGCTGCAGGTGCTGTCTGCCTACCTGGTGGGTGCTACCTGCCCTGGGAGGAGGGAGAAGCCTGGTTTCTCACACCCTGAGCCAGCTGCTGCAGGTGTGGGGATAGAAGGGCCCCAAAGCCCTGCATTTCTGCCTTGTGGGACTTGCGGTGCACACAATGCAAAATGTTCAGCCCCAGAGGTTTTTACCAAGAATGTTGTTGACCTGCTGATTAATACATTAACTGGTTAAAATAAAGGAAACAGAAGGTAAGTTGTTGACTTGATTTCCCCTCTGTTGTGTGCCTCATTAGACTTCCCTAATCTGTGTTATGACTTCTGAGATTTTCTCATCTGTTGATGTAAATATAGTCAATGAAATCAAATCCTTATGGAAATTTAATTTGCTGAGTCATCAGATCTCTCATCTTGCTTGATTATAGCCTTGCTTTCAGATCCAGGCTTAATGTGCTTTAAATTCCTGGCTTGTTACTGACTTGTTTAGCATGGAGCTGAGGGCATTTTTGCAATGTTACAGAAATAGGAATTTACTTTCTAATTCTCAGAGAAAGAACAGTTCCTGGCTGATGAAAGGGTAGGTTACTGGAGAAGTTTCAATAAAATTAGAGGGATTGATTGTCTTGCATTTTTGTTTGTTTGTTTTTGATACAGGAGAGAGATATTTTCAGCATGGGATCAGCTGGAAAGGCATTGCAAATGCAAGCTTCTGAGTCAGCAAAGAGCTGTCCAGGTTAGGAATTGGAATGAATGGTACAAATTGATTTGACAAAAACAAATGAATCTATAAATGTACCTGTTCAGGCTACTAAATTTTTTCATAAGTATTCATGCCATGTCCTGGTTTGACTCTAGTGAAAACCTTTGCTGTTGAATTAAAAATAGAGTAGAATTTGAGAAATTTAGGTGAAATAAGGGTGGTAAAGGAGAATTTAATGGCGTCTTGAAATGGTAATTCCAATGAATTGTGACTTGTAGCAAAAATAAACAGTGCAGTTCTACAAATGGGGAGGCAAATTTTATGGTATGATATGCCAGGTATCATTGACAGTTTCGTCTTTACTTTCATCTGTGTTGCTAATGTGAGTAAGTTTTAAATGAGCTGTCTTCAGGAGATTTCACTCTCTTGTACAGCAGCTTGTGCAAGATGATACTTGGGCTTAGACATTTGCATCTTGATAACTAATTCTAACCTTCTCAGTGTGGGCTCTGGTGAACAATACATCCAATTATCTCTTCAGATCCCCAGGCCAATACTGGAGGGCTGTGTGCATAGCAGAAAACTGTGCTTGTTAGTATTTGCTAAAACCTGTAACAAACATAACTGGGTTATTTGAACATGTTTCTGTTGCAGTCCCCTCTATATAAAAGATCAGCATATGGAAAGGGTTTCTTGGCCAGAAGTATTTGACTTAAAAACTGAAGAAAAATATTCAATCCCGGCTCCAGATTTATCCAGTACTAAAATTGCTGTCTAAGCATACCCATCCAGACTATTAACATAGTAAATAAAGTGTTTTTTTCCCTGGAAGATCAGAGCCTCTGTGCATCAGGTGTGTGTGTAGCTGCTGGACTGGTCTCACCTCCCAGGACATCCCAGTGTGGGGTTCTTTCACATGCCCTCCTGCCATGGTGCCCAGTAGTGTGGCTCAGTACGGGCTCTTCAGAGCCTACTTCAGAAGGTAAAATGCTGAAGTGCAAGGTTTAATAAAGGACATACAAACAAAGCAAGTGTGGAGAGAGGGAATTGATGGATGGTGCTGGTGGATGGAGAGAAGTGATGCATTTCTTCTGGCTGACACAGCAGGGACAACTGGGATGGAAGTCATGAACACTGAAAGTGGTGAGGGGACCTTTTTTTGTTTGTTTGGGATCATCTGTGTCCCCGTGATAGTGACAGAAAGAAGGTAATGAAACCTTTATCATTAAGAGATTATTCCAGAAGAAAAAAAAATACAGTTTTTATATAATTGTAATGATATTTAGTTAAGAGGAATGACAACTTTTAAAAAAAGTTGTAAACATATTTCTAGTGCTAGGCCAGAATTAATTTTATAATTTCATCTTTTTTTTTTTTTTTTTCCAAACAAGAACTTTTAGATTTGTTGAACAGCTCTATTTTGGAGCTAACCCAAGGAAATAAACCTTCTGCAATATGTGAGTCAGAGGTTATAAAACATCAGCATTGTAGTGGCTACAAAAATATCATTACTATTGAATTATTTCACAGGGTCATAAAGGAGGTATTTAAAAAAAAGCTCCTGAACCTATGCCTTCTCACTGCTTACTATTTGAATTTTAAATTTAAAGTATTTTAATACACAGTTGTAGGGATAATAACTATCCTTGTCCTCATTAAGGTCCTTATTTGGAAAAGTGAGAGTGGATAATAAGTGTGAGTAGGTATCTAGACAGCAGGGGCAGTAATAAGAGCACAACTGCTGTCTGGTATGACTGGGAGCTGTGTTACAGAAAGAGAAATTAGACAGAGAAACAATGGCTTCTAATTACACAGCTGAAAAAAGCCCTGGCTGCTTGTTTACCATACACTGCTGAAAGCATATTGCAATGAGGGCAGGAGGAGAGATAACCAGCTCTCTGATAAATGGGAAATGGGAATGGGTAATGAAGAAGAAACATTCATATTGATATTTTGTCTCTAGTGTTGCCCAGTTTCATATGCTCTATAAAATTTTCCATTGACCTCAGGAATTCTGCTCATGAAAAGAATGATCTTGCCTGCCAGGGAGGCAAGGAGGTAGAGAAAAAAGTGATTTCTCTTGGGTCTTTAAAGAGAATATTGATGTAACCTGGTGGTAAATATGGAAAATGTGAGTAATCTTTGGAAGCTTGATCTTGCTGGCCAAAACTATCCAGTGTTATCCTCTCATGCCTATACTGATGTGTGATTTGCCCACCTTAAGGTGAGGCTTAGCAAAGTTCCTTTAGTTTTAGTATTGCTGCAGGTGCAAGTCAGGTCTAAAAGTCTTGACACCATTTCTCTGAGTTCTGAGAGGGGAAAAACAACACTTTTGGCTTTTAGCATTACACTTCTAAGGATTAGGGAGTAGATTCTGTCATTAATATTTGGAAAAGGTACTGACTTTTGTCAAGTTGTCAATTACAAACATATCAGCCAAAATCAGCAGCAGGGAAAACCTTGATAAAACTAATAGAAAGTGGTTTATCACAGAAAGGTGCAATTTCATTGGAAACACATTTTGGTTGCCTGCTGGTTTTGATTAAAAAGATAGTGTGATTGCTGGTGGACCTTGTCTAGGACAGAGCAATCATACTCATTTATCTTGCCCTAGAAAAAGATTCTGATTATCTCGTTGAAGGGAAGAATAACATTAAAAACATGACCAGAAGAATACCAAAGGGGTGGAATGAGGATTTCCATGGAGAGGAGGTTGAAAGTGGTTGAAACTGCAGTTCAGTGGGAGTTTTCACACAGTCTTATTCTCATGCATAGCTAAAATACACTTTTTAAGTGAATATGTTTGCAGAGCAATCAGAACTTAGTGTTGTGATATATTCAGGAAGATGTTTGCATCTTTTGTGCAGCTGATGCTGAGGCAAATACATACTTTATCACATGATTGTGTTTTGCATGCCCCTTGGCTAAAGTTAAGATGCTTTATAGTAGAATTCCTTCTCTGATTTGCAGATCTTGTTAGAGCAAGGGGATAAATGTCAGCAGTTGGAAAGAATGAAAAGATTGGCCTTTATGCCCAGAGACAGCCTCTTGTCTGCACTCAACTTGTTTGTGACAGAAGAAGTCAGACAGGTAAAACCTCCAGTGAAGCACTTACATCTCACTTCACAAATCAATTCCCAGATATCCCCAGAGGATTTGCACTCTAGTCCTGCACAGACACCCTGACAGAAGGGAAAAAATGCATTAGACTTAATTCCACTGTCTGCAGTCTATGCTTATAGACTCCTACCATGGCATGGGTCTCATGTACACTACCATAAGATGCATGTTCCCCATATTTCTCTATTTTTCAGGTTCTCAGCAGTTATTAGAACAAGGATTAGTGTGTCTGTCACCAGCCCTTTGATGGATCACGTGCCTGGTGCTATTGTTTGGTGGTGTCACTCAGCAAGAGTTAACTGATATAAACTGGACCTGGAACAAAGGGAACCATAGGAATTGACACTGGAAAAGATATGGCCACTGTCTCTGCTATCTGCTAATTGGATCATAATATATGCACCAAAAAGAACTTGTTTTTCATATGAGTGAAAATAGCTGCCTCTGTTTTGAAAATGACTTCTGATGTTTCCCATGTTCCCATGTTCCCCACCCCACTGACAACCATTTTGTTATGGCACCTTGTTATTACTTCTTAGTCCAACTTGCACATCCGGTACCTCAGCTGAAACCTGAAAATTCTCCTCAGCAGCAATGCAATAAGAGAGCCAAGGGTTCTGATCTGGAAAATCTTGTTCCCTAATGCGTGCACTACTTTTGCAGGGCATGCAGCTCTCATTCTTCTTTAGGGTGTTCCCTACTATGATTGAATACTCAGTACTTCTGATTTGTTGTCTCCTCTTTTCTCCCTTTCTTCAGCACAGTCTTGGTTTTCCTCTCTAACAAAATTAAAAATCTCTCTTCTCTGTGTACTTGGCAGTTGGATTTTTCTGCTCCTAGAAATTTTCCTTCTTTTGTTTGAAAGCTTGATGTTTGTTTCTGGCTGCTGTGATTAGAGTGTTAATGTCTCAAACAGTCTTGGATGGATTCTTGCAAATCTTGTGGTGTGCAGATGATGAACTGAGACACAGAAGCAAGTGGTGAGGTTGCAGAGGATTCATTGGCAGAACTAGGAACTGAGTTGTGTTTTAGCCATGAGGCCATTTTGCTCACTGCACCAAGAAATAAATTCTCAATTTTCATAGTCCTTTAAAAATTTTTCTTGCATGATTTTTGGCTTTGAAGTGAATTCAGAGGTATATATCCATTTTTTTTTTTGAGAAGTCTTAGTTTTGAGGGCAAGTTTCTGTTCTGTTCTAGTTTCACAACATGGCTATTGTTGATCCCTGTCCCAAAAGACCAGGAGAGGGAGGCTGGGATAGGGATGAGAGGCAGGCAGAATGAGAATGGTCCCCATCCTTGCTTTTCATGTGTTTTTTTTGCTACTCTTCCACTCTTTTCCTCCCCCTTATTTTCCCCCATTGTTATTTGTCTCTTATGAGTCCCACTTCTCCTGTTTCCTTTCTGCATCCTTCACCTATTTATCCACTGAAGTGCTGTATCCTTCCTATATCCAGGATAGTTTACTGACCTGTCCCTGGAGTGTAGCAGCCTCTATTTGTGACTTCAGTTAAGCTCAGTAACTACGTGTGGCATCTAGCTGGTCTCAGCTTCTTCCTTTTGGCTCTCATGATTTAGCTCCTGTGTTTTATGGGATATGATGGGACTGAGAGGATGACTTTTCTCCTGGACTGAAAGGTAAAGGAAACAAATGTCACACCAGATGGGTGTTGCCAGAGGGACACAAAGGTACTCACCACTATTTCAAGACTGTGAGTTATGGCATCATTGTCCATGGAGATGGCTGCTAAAGGATTTCAGAATTTGGCATGCAGACTGTGTAATGTATCATCTGTATTTGTGAATGAGCAAATGGCAGACAGTTATGCACAGAGTATCAGAACATAACTGAAATAACTATATTAGATTTTCAGGGTCTAGCAGAATTGGACTGCAGTGTTCGTATAAGTACTGTTACACTAGAACCAGGCATTTTCAGTCTTCCAAATAATAGAAAAATAAATGTATACAGAGATGTTTCAGTAGGGGCAGGCACCTGACCCTCTGTTATTTGTGGGTGCATTACCTCAGCTGCAGGTAAATGGGGCTCACACTGTCAGGGGTATCTGCTTTGGCACTGCACAGCTGCAGCTTGGCTCTGGCAGGCTTGAGCGAAGGGAACCAGTGAGATATGAGTGGCTCAGCTCTATGCCCGTGTCAGCCCTGCTGGATGCCTCTGTGCCAGCTGCTGCTGCTGCTGCCTGGGCTGTGTGGGATGCTCTGGCAGCACAGTGCCAGCATGGGGCTGTGCCCTGCTGGGGGTGCAGAGCTGTGGGACACTGGCCCTTGTGCTGCCCAGCGCCTGCAGGCTGGCCTGGCTGTGCTGCTGCTCCTCCCACCCTGCCCGAGGGCCACTGCTGCAGGCCCTGGATAACCCTTAACAGGGCACACAGGTACAGCCTCCTTGGGCTGGAACAGCTGCAGCAGGAATTGCAGGGCTTGGCAGGGAGCAGACAGTACATATTCTGGGGAAGATTCCTTCAGCTCAGGAAAGCAAAGCCTGGGAATAGATGTGTAACCTTAGAAATAGAAAGAGAAAACTTCAGGGAAGGTTTTGCAAGATAGGTGTTGGCACAAGTAATGGGCATGAACTGGCAATGAATAAATTTGGATTGGAAGTCAAGTTCCTGATTGTCAGAAGAATTAAACTTTTGGACAATATACTTATAGCAGAAGCAGAGAGGAGTTCAAGAGTAATTCTTTTAAGAAACTATCTGAAATGGACCTGGTAACAAGTGGTTTGAGTCTGTACCAGGAAGTACCTTAGTCCTGTGTGCTTAATTTTCAAACTATTCAGCATAATTTTTGTGAGCTCAGACTGGATGGAAGCAATACTAGAGAGAGAAGGAATCAACAAATAATCATGAAAAAACAATGATGTTTTTTGTTGATGTAGTGAATACAGAAGCTTTCTCATGAACAATAGAATTAAGTAGGTGAGGCTACTCAGATTAATACCTATTTCTTCTCACTTGTGTGAGAAGAATTATTAAACCCCACTCCTGGGTTTAATAATTTGATGGAGTCTCTGTCTTTCAGATTTTATTTTTCTCACTTGTATTCTTGTCAAATCAGGAGTTTTTGTCCTCCACAAATTTCTTGCTGATGAATGCTCAGTGGACACCAGAGATCAAGCTACCTACTTAATGCTGACATTCACAAACTCAAGTTTCCTTTAATTTCTGATAATTTTTAATAACTTGTGAAAATGATTATATATGAAGCTGCTAAAGTGACAGGAAAAATACAGGAACTACAGCCTGAAAATCAATAGAATACTGAATAAAACGTGTAAGAGGCCTATCAGATTCTGTCTTGTCACATCACAAGAGATAACATTATAATGCAAGACTTATGCTTTTCAGTATTTAATATCTCCTATTTTGTAAAATGTAAATGTTGAGGTTATTGTTGTATGGAAGCCATAAGCAATTAATATATGTCTATCCCTTCTTGCTGTGTAGTACACTAGATCTCTGCAGAGGAAATTATTTGCCTAAAAAAAATACCTTTTTTTTTTAAATTTTGGAAAGGGAATGTACAGTTTTCATTAGTTCTTTTCCACTGGCTGGTGAGATACCAATTTATTAATCTGTTAAAAAATCTTGAAGATTAGCAGTGGCATTAAAAATTAAATGAAAAAATTAAAATTAATTTACTTAGTTAGATGTAAAGTCTTGATGTAGACCTAGGTATTGGATTTGGTGTCTATCTTCTCATTCAAAGAACTAGGAGTCTGCATGCTGGCTGAACTCTGGTTTTGTTGCTTTCTTTTCTTTGGTGTTGCAGCAGAATTTTGTCCATGATACTCTAAAGAGTGATTTATCCAATTTCTAAACACTGTTCCCATTAAAACAGGGATTCTATGTTAATTGATACACATTGCACCAAAAATTAAGGGTTTCTGAAATAACTGTTTGCAAGCAGAGTATAATTATGCTCAACTGCCTGGGCAAGAAAAGCGAGTGGCTCTTCTACGTGTTAATGATCTCAGCTTTAAAAATAGAATTGCCTTTACTTACAACTTGGGTTTCATTTGCAGTTAAAGCTGTAGAAAGAAATCTGATTTTTCAGATCAAATGAAGGTTTGTATGTGAGAAAAATATTATGAGTTCCTGAAAAAAAGATATTTGAGTAAGCTTCTCGTAGGTCACTCTAGGGACCTTAGGTCCTCAGGTAGAATAAAATTTGAATATAAACTATCTTCCTGATCCTCTAAGACATCTCTAAATCTAGAGTTAGTGTGAAATTGCTACATTTGCTAAAGAAATTGGAGTAAATTATTGCTCAAAGTGTGTCCTTCATAGACCTACTCATATATAAACTTGCTGTATTTAATTTGGTTGAAACTTCCTTGTTCAATAGTCTCATTTTCAATTTAGTATCAGCATATTCCTGACTGACTTCTAAAATAAAATTGTATCTCAGTTAAACTCATCTCCTTGTAGCTTTCCATACAGAAATAATTAGCTTGGTTTAAAATAGTTGCACTTTCTTTAGAACAATGTGACTCATTTTGTGAACAAGGCGTTAGCCTGAATTATAGTCATATTTAGGCTCAGAGATGGTTACTGGTAAAAAGTGTACATGCAAAATACTACTCTGTGCCAGGAAAAAACAGATTTTCATCAATAACTACAAAAATGGTTCTTCTCAAGAGGGCACTTGGATTTGCTTTCCAGTCGGTGGATGCTGTCAGCATCCAACTGAAAAGTCACGTTTTAAAATCTGGTATTTAGAGGACCCAAAGGAAAGCATAAACACAGACTGAGGAGGATTCCAGTGTTTGGCTGCAGCAGTTGCTTTGTGTTGGGATTTGTGGGATTCTTGTATTTCAAGTACTGAGGCACAGAAGTGTTATGAATAATTGTGGCATATGAGAGCCCAGAATTGCAGGACAGGATTCTGGCAGAGTTATGTATTTTCTGTCTCCTTAGAGCCATAGACACAAGCAAGCTGTCTTTTATTTCATCTCAGTTTTCTGAGTTACTGTGATTTGCTTTTGTATTTGCATGTCAGCTGCTGTCTGACTGCTTGTTGCATTCTGATATGGAGAAGAAATTGTGATTCAGCTTACCAAAAGTGTAATTTCAGACACCAGCTGCATATGGCTGGCCCTACCCACATCCAGATTCAACAAGTACATGTTAGGTAGCAGATCTGCATATCAGCAAAATTTCATAAGTTACAGACTTCAATGTGGATTTTCCTTCACTTGGGAGGTTGTAGAATTGAGTTCCAGCAGTATAGATTTTAGGATCATTATTCCTGTAAATATTGAGCTTAAGAAGTACTCCATAATGGCCATATTCACTAGTGAATAAGAGGCAATGAACATCCTCTGCTGCTATATGGCTTTGTGCTCATTAGTTTGCCCTTTTTTGCTAACTGTGGTGTAGTTTGTTCCTCCCTATCATATTCCTCAGAGAGGCTGCTCAGGAAAGCTCACTGTGCTCAAGCATATTGCTTCTCCCTCTCCTTACCTACATTTCTAAAAACTGCATTAGAGTGTCTGTACTGCCCTTTCCTCTGATGCCATGAGTTCCCTTTCCCTTCTTGGTTTAATTTCCTTGTAGTAACTACTCATTCCAGGCGTGCCCCTCACTCTATTCAGTCAATCTGGCCATATTTACTCCTTTCAGCATTGTACTGATTTCACTTATTAGCTGAATTATTACAAGAATCCTCTTCTACCCTAACTTTTTAGTGTAAACCATGCTGGTGTTTAAGTGTATGGGATTGTCATAATACAAATATTGCTTAGGCAAGAAACATCTCTCAAATGTACTTGAATTTTTAAGTGTGTCAGTTATACTTTCAATATCTGTGTGCTGTATAAATATATGTGTGTGTTTGAAATAAGGTTTTTTCCTGAGTTAAAATATGTTTGTACTCGTGGAAGCTCCACAGTATCCATTGCAGCAGCCTTGCTGTTATGATTAGGTGAGGTTAAAACCCTGGTGTCTTCACTATTCTCAGGGGCATTTGAACAAACATCTGAGCTCTACTGAGCCCTGATGACTTCACTGAGACCTCATGTGTGCTCAGAGGACAGTTGATGGATCAGGAAATAGATAGTCTAAAATCAGCCACAAAATTCCATGTACTTTATTTCCAGGTACTTTGCATATTTTCCAGTTTTGTGACTCTTTCATAATTTATAATTTTTTTTTTTTTTTTAACTTAAAAAGTTGTTTGTAGTAATGGGGGAGAGTATCTCTGAAAATAACTGAATATGTCATGAAAAGGACAAAATAAACTTTATAAAAATATTTGTGATTGCACAAAACTTCCAAGTGAAAATGTGGAAAGTTTTTTTTTCTTTTCAATCTTTGAGATGCTTATTGAGTTACAACAACACTTGAGTAAAAAAGAACTGGATTATGAGTTAGATATGTGGGTCTCCTTATCATTAAGATTTAATTACTGGCTTCTCCAGTCCTATATAACATGTTCATTAAAGTCTTTATCTAGTTTATGATACAAGTTTTGCTTGGTGCACAGCTAGAACCTGTCTGTGTGCCTGTGAAGTAAAAGGATGGTGCCCTAAACAAAAGACTTCTAGCAACAGGCTGGTGTGTAATTGGCTTAAATTACACACACAGTGAGGAGAATACAACAGCTGTAACTGAACCATTTTTTAATCTGCCTCCTTAATTTTGCTTACAAAAAATTATATCAGGTATATCTGCAAAGAACAAGAAATAAGCTCATTATATTCTCTCTGAAAGCTGGTCTTAAATTTGCAATCCCATTCTTGGCATGACTTATATACTTAATGCTGTAGGGCACTGCAGGATCAGCAACAGGCCATCTAAGGAGCACTTTTTCATCCTAAATTCCGGAGAAAAACGATGTCATCTGGGTGCTTATATTTGGTGTGTTTGGCTAAGAGTCATGGGGGGATTGGAGAGGTAAATGGAACGGACAAAACTTGAAAATAGAACAGAAAAAAGAAATAGAGCATTAGGGAGCCTTTGAACAGAACTTTGGTGTTGTGAGTGGTGAACAGACTGAATTAGGGACAGAACCACTTGTCTCTCTGCCCATCAGGTTTTCAGCAACTATAGAGCAAGACTTGGTATCTTTTCCTGGTATGCTGCCTTGAGCTGGGCACTCAGTGCTAGTGGGAAGTCAACTTCTCTTTGCCTGTGGGCAAGATGGGAATGAAGCACTCATCTTGCTTTAAAGGAAATGAAAGTTTTGTTTTGTTTTGTTTTGTTTTTTGGCATGTCAGGATGCCTCAGGCAAACTGGCCTTACTGCAATGAGTTTCTGTTAAATGTGTGACATTGCTGTGTGAACGCTGGCTGTGTTCCTCTCTCTCAGATCCTCCTAGTTTTTGCAGTTTTCTGTTGTGAGGAGGAAAAAGGAGAAGCACCATTTTGGGGGAGACCCTCAAACTCAGTGCTGAGACAAGCAGAGCAGACCAAGGTGCTCTGCAGCTCACCTGGCTTCCCCCAGGGGCTGTGGAGTGTGGGCACACACATAATGTCACATCTCTGGTGTATCAGTAGCAGCTGCACAGGGGTTGTGCATCTCTGCGCTCATGTAACAATGCAGAGATACTCCAAAGATGCTTACAAAAGAAATTTAAATTTGCAATTCCACCTGAATACTGGATATTTCACTGATTATCGAGAGTGAAAGTATGCATTTAGTTTCCATATGGATTTGTGTCTGTTTTCTAACACATGGCTAATTCCTGATGAATCTATCTACTTGGAACACAACTAATTGCAATTTTTTGGCTGCTTCCTGATCACCCTTTTTGGAATTCCTCCTGTGACAAGGGACTTGGCTGGGAATATTTTTTGGCTGCAATGGAGAAATCAACTTTAGCAGTTCACTTGGTAAATTATAGGCTGTGCTCCTAATTATAAACACACACTTGTGGGAGCATAATCATACAATTCCCTGAGGTGTATCTGGATTGCTGCATCCAGATTTTGAAAGCTAGAGGGTAAGATACTGGGTTCTCCTTACCCTTTAATTATGAAGTAAAAGCCAGGGGCCTGAGGTCACATGGATCAATTCATGCTGTGCTAGCGAAATAATGAAAGCCTGCTTTGAAGAAACACGGGAAAATCTGCCTTCCTGATATAAATATCAACCATCAGAGCAGCTGTTTAATTCTTGAATCCTTACTCCTTGTCACAGGGCAAGAGCCCCTGGAGGATGCCAGCCCTGCAGTAAACTGTAATCACAGAAGTCAGTGACTACCCTGCAATAACCTGGTGAAGGCTCCAAGGCCAGGGAGCAGCAGTGGCAGCACAGAGGGAAGGCTGAGGTGTGCCAGTGTTTCATTTCTCTAATGGGTAACCCCCTGCTCAGCCAATAGCTGAAATCAGAAAAATGCCTTTTTATACTGGGTGATTTTGGGTGAAACAGGTCTCACTTTCCCACCACAGGGCAGTGTGTAAGCTGCCCCTCAGCAGTAGCACTGCAGGCATGGCACTGTAACCTGTGTTTATTTTGCTCTTGGTGCTGAATCCTCTTAGAGCTGCAGTCAAGGAGCTGCTTTGTGCTGCAGACCACTCTCAAGGGGACACATCACAAGACCAGTGTATCCTTTCACATGAGCTAATGCTTTGCTTCTCATTCCTCACTTCCTGACATAATCTTATGCAGTGGGCCAATGAGGCTGATTCTATTTTTTTTCCCCAACAAATATTTTTGGTTTCTCCCAACAAATCTTTTTTCCCCCTGGCTTTACTCAGCAGAATGCTTTTGCTTCTCTGATTTGATTTTTAGTCCTTCAGCTGACACTGACTGTGTGAGGACAGCTATCAGAACAGTGTTACAAATCTCATAACCCAGTTTTGCATGGTTGTCTGTCCACTTAAAAGGCCACCAACAATCAGACTGCAGCTTCCCAACTAAGGGTTATTACTAACCTGCCGGTGTATCCTGGAATTTTGGGTCATTGACATCTGCATTGACTTCCATGCTCAGAGCAGTTTGCAGCACCCTGCTGGTGATGAGACCTGCTGGGATAACAACACATATCCTGTCTCTTGCTTTAAGATTTGTGGCTTGTTCTTCCCATCCCTTTAGCAAAGACATTGTGGAGAAAAAATGGATTGCTAGAAACCTGGGAGTACTGGAAGCATTAGGATTTTTGTGTTAAGGCAGCAAAATCAAGTATTTTCTCTTGAGAGGAA
Source organism: Anthoscopus minutus (assembly GCA_013399455.1). Lineage (NCBI taxonomy): Eukaryota > Metazoa > Chordata > Aves > Passeriformes > Paridae > Anthoscopus > Anthoscopus minutus. The sequence continues at coordinate 14,193 of VWYI01011220.1, read as the reverse complement.
ATTCTATTGCATAGTAGGAAAAAAAATTCTAGGTGGCTAAAATATTAATGGAATGTTGCTCCTATTAATGTTGAAATTGTTGAAAGGCTGCATATTAATTAGGACAGTATTTCCTTTAATCTTGTTTGCAAAGTCAGAGTCTGCTGGTTTTCCTGGGAGGTTCTAAACAGATTCACTAGGTTTGCTTTTGGAGCACTGCCACTTTGGTTATTAACTCCATTTTGCTCTGTGACTTAGAGTGTCTTTGTTTTGTTCGTGGTTACATCTGATGAGCCAGCAGATGTTTGCTGTGCTCTTCCTGAGCTGTGAAATTTGCTGAAATGGTTTGGGTATCTATCCAGAACTTTCCTTTTCAGTACCTTAGAAAGAATTGCCATAAAGCAAAATGGCCATCAGGTTTGTTTATTGCACATGCATGCACACGTGTATAAAATCCACTTATCTATTTGCCAGGCTTCTGATACAGGGCAGAACTATCTCACTAAAAAATGTTTTTTACAGTCTTGAAACTGACTTTTATTACTATGACATTTCCCCTTGCTCAGTGATATATTTAAAAGGGGTTTTCATGCCACTGAATCATATTGTATACAAAGGAAAGAAAATGACAACATTATGAATCTTTTTTCTTGCTCCCTCAGAAAAAATATTTGGTTTTTTTCTGTCTGGATTTTACCCACTGAAATAGAAACTAACTCCTGTCACTCATCAATCTGTTTGCTGGCAAAACTTACTGTGATGTATTAATGCAACACAGCTCAATTATGTACAAGTCCTGAAGTTCAGTGATACCATGCCCTGAATAGAATTTCATGTACTTTGGTAAAGCCCTTAAAATGCTGAGGTAATTCATGAATACTTACTTTTTTAAAATGAAGCTAATTTGAAAGAATTTTTATCTCTGTCTTCTCTGTGATACAAAAAAATAGGCCAAGGAAGAGGTTTTATCATGCTTCACATGCTGCCACCTCTGAGTTTAGAGCTGTGTTGTTTAAGTGTTATGCCCAAAGCAGTCATGGTTTTAAGTGTTTGGCTTGTATGAGTCCAGGTGCTAGGGAAGCAAAAGCTTTGTATAAGTTGGTATGATGGGATTTAATCTCCTTTCTGTTTTTTTAAGTGCTAATTGAGTTTGCAATGGTAATTGCTCGTGTTAGAGTTGATAATTAAACCAAGTGACATTCCTGTAAAAACTATTAGCAGACTCTTCTGGAGAAACCTGCTTAGGTAGCAGATATGTGTTTTCCATGCTTTTGTGTAATTCCATTGCCTAAGCTGTGAATCGTTTCACAGAATCACAGAATGGTTTGGGATAGAAGGGATTACAAATATCCTGTTCTGGCTCTCTGCCTTTGCCAGGGACACCTTTCACCAGACCAGGCTGCTCAGAGCCCCATCCAGCCTGGCCCTGAACACCTTCAGGGATGGGGCAGCCACAGCTCCTCTGGGTGACCTGTGCCAGTGCCAACCACTCTTACAACAAAGAATTTCTTACTAATATCTAAACCTACCTTCTTTCAGTTTGAAGTCGTTTTTCCTCATCCTATCACTACACTCTGATCAAGAATCCCTCTCCAGCTTTCTCAGAGCCCCTTTAGGCACTGCAAGGGGCTCTAAAGTCTCCCTGGAACTTCTCTTCAGGCTGAAGAACCCCAGCTCTGTCAGCCTGTCTTCATAGGAGACTTAAACTGCACATCTATTGTAATTCCAAGTTTTTTAGATAAATTAACAGCATGATTATTACTTTCAAAAAAGACTATTTCTATTTAGTTTATGTCTTCCTTTTATCTCATAGCACTTACAATGTAGTTACAAAGATTAGCAGAGAGAATTTCACGATACTCCAAGGCATCCACTTTCTGGGATTGTAATACGAGAGGAGAGCCCGCAGAGGGCACTGCATTGTCTCAGATGGGACAGATCTTCCAGAATCGAGGATGTAAGATTTTTAGGTGTCTGCGTTTTTGTAAAATTACAGTCAGAAAATAATTTTAAAAAATGTATATAGCGATAAGCAGAGTTAAAGATTGGACATAAGATTTACAATCTCTGTGTCTTATATCTTTGAGATAAAAAGGTATGATCCAGAACTATCATGCCATGTTTTCAATGCAATCCTTGTCCTCACCTTCCTTCCTTCACTCATGCTTGTCTGAACATTTCAGATGCACAAGTACTCGGAAAATGAATGTCATAACTTAATAGGGTAAATCCTAAACCTGCCCTGTGTCAGAACAGGCAATCTGAGAAGCACTAGTACAAAGTGTGTAAAATTTAGTGCCATCCATCTAGAGCAGGGCTCAGATTTGAGGTTTAAGCTCTTCTCCCTTATTAGGAGAAGAGTACAATACAGCTCTTCTGCAGAAAGGGATTCACAAATAAAAATTTCTGTTTGTGGTCTTCCAGAGCTTAAAATTTGCTCAACTCTGTTTATACAAAGCATTTTTCATGGTTATAGAAAAGTGATGAAAACGTTGTGTTCCACTGTGAGTTAGCTGTGGGTTTAAATTAAGCTTTAGGGATTTTAAAATGCAGTCCACAAGTTACTGTGTATTTCTTCAAGTCTTCTTGACATCTTTGTTTAGACTAAGGGTTTCTCTGAGCTAGCTGGTGCCCCAGAATTTCTACAATCTGCCTTATCTTTATTTTTTTGTTCTGCAGATGTTTATAATAGAAGTTGATTTCTAGTTCTGTTTTCACTAATGTGTAGATTGGTGTCTGAAATACAATTGTCTTTTAGTTATTATTGCATGCTCAATCTGGTTGTGGTCCCTTCTAATGCAACATTTACAAAACAGGCCACAAGATCTGTCCTTGTTATAAAGTGATGTTTTACAGAGAGCAGTGAGCAATGACAAAGACTTCTACAGTTGTGAAGCATTCAGCTAGCAAATACAAAGAGTAATGTGCCTTGATTTTTATCTTGGGTCTTCTAGATCTTTTGTATTTTGAACCATCTGTCTTCTAGTTCTTTAATTGGGGATATATTGTGTTATGACAGATGTTACAAAGATTCTGGTTCTGGTCACCTCGTACCTCTACTGCAGTGTTGCAGATTTTTCTTCCTGTAAAGTTGGGCAGAGGTAGTACCCAAGAGAAAAAAAACAATGGCAGAATGAGAAAAACTAAGAAGTATTGATCAGATCTTGCTTTAGAAGGGGTTACAAATGGTCTTCACCCTTCAGGCCTGTAGCCAAACTTACATCCTTTGCATTTATCCCCAAGCTGACAACCTCTCCCGATGTGCAGGAGAAAAGCTGATAATTGCCATGTGATCAGACCTTCCTGCAACTCAGCATTTAAAAAACGCTATTGTCCTTTATGCATTTCTGTCAAGGGGACTCAAGACAGGTGAATAGTCTCCTGTTCTATCCCCTTCTCTTCCAGGAGGATTATTCAGCTGTCAAGGAAATTTATTTGGCAGAGGATAGTTCCTGTTCAAGTCTTCCAAGGTTCATTGGGCTGGCACATCCTGATGAAGGGGAGTTTGTTTTCTTTTTTTTTGGCTGGACTTGCAAGCTGACACCTGAAAATTGTATTAGAAAACATGTTAATCATTGTATGGCAGAGAGATGGCAGCCACCTGTATCTGAATGCTTGTTCTGAACAAAAAGGAGACTCTGCACCAAGTCCATAGTTTGGTTCCCTGGTTCCAAGCCCATGTATTGGGACTTTATAGTTTCCTTAGTATCACATGGATAGGCCTCCCAGAAGAGGGGCTGTCACAAAACTAAAATTTTCAAAAATGAAAAATCAATTTTTGCCTGTGATGCAAAATGTTACCTATCTCTTTATCTTGATTTGCAGAATTAAATTGGAGCAGTGTCAGCTATAAAGTTATAACAAAGGAAAAAAGTCCTGACAGTACCAAGAGTCCTTTTGTCACTTTAGAAGTAACAGGTATGACAGCAAAGAAAATGCAAAAAATCCTGTCTTTGGTCCTGCTGTGGAACCTGTCTCCTTAATTTGTCTCTGAGTTCCTGCTAGTCATCATAAAAGGGAGAGGTTTCAGCAGCTCTGCAGAATGGTGATTGAGACCTGCAGAGCTTTGTATTTACTCTGCAAAAAACACATTTAATTCACGTCCCATGGAAGGCAAAGCAATACTAAAGCACTTGGAGAAGGTAGATTTGTTCAGATCACTCAGAAGATGACCCAGAGTTTTCAATGCCCCTTTCTTGAAAACCTCTGCTGACTACTGACTGAAAGTAATTATTCTGTGAGAACTGAATGGCAGTGATGTGTATTTGGTTTTGCCTTGTGCAAAGTGTGGAGAGCACATCAACCCTTATATTGAGGTGAGTGGGGAGTGGGAAAAAATATCTATAAGGTAGTACATGGGGTTTGCTATGCTGGCTGACAAAAGCAGCACAGACATTAAAGATTAAATTAACTGGACACTGTATTGATTATGGAATCTCAGGTAAAGAGTCAAGTATGCTTCTATTTTTGAACATTCTTCCTCTTGAACTGGGAATTCTGGATACACACTCTGCATAAAGTGGAGATACATATGCAGTTTTAAGAGCATCAGACTCACTTGAAAAGAAAGTTCTGGCATTTCTTCTAAAATTTCTCTTACAAAGTTTCCAGTTAAACTTTCCTACACCAAATAAACAGGGATATAGATAGCCTATACCAGTGGCCCAGACTAGCAGCACTTGAGAACCCCTGTCTCTGTCTGCTCACCCCACCAACCCCGAGGTGGTTCTCCAGGTACCAGGCAGTTACCTTGTATGGTATGGATTGTATGGTATGGACAGGCTCTCTTTTTATCTGACTGTAGAAACAGGAAAGGACAGGGTCATTTACCGTAGGTCTTTCAAAAAATAATCACATAGTAAAATAATTTAGCTTGCTAATGAGCAGCTGTCTCTGGAATGCTACATACTGGCTTAGTAATAAAGTCTACAGTACTTACTACAATATAGATTGGATTAAAGCAAGGAATAGCTCTCTGCCAAAATGTAGCTGTCCAGAAAGATTGTAAGAGCAGGATATAATCTTCTTGATCAGAACTAGGGCATGTCACTGTCATGAACACCTCTCAACCATAATAAAATATGCCACAGAATCTGTAATGACCGCAGAGAATCTGGATTGCTGATCTTGTGGAGAGGATTCAGTAAAGTCAGAATACTCTGAGCTCTTCCTGTGCTGTCTCTGTTTAGCATCTGAGATGAAAATTATGAAGCAAGATTATTTCCACTTCTTAATTTATTTTGTTAAATGCCTTAAAAACACATTGTAATTTTGTTGTGTTGTGTTGTGTCCTGCAGACAATTATAAACCTGTGTAAATGGGTTTGTCTACTGAACCAACATATTCATAGCTGTAGTACTGCAAACAGTGCTCCTGTTAGGTAGGCATGGGGCTGCTGTGCATCCACTGTTATGTATATGTTTACATAAAAAACAGTTATTGTCTGTTTGGGTGGATTTATTTGTGTAGCTGACTACGTGACAATTGACAGCAGATTAGAGTAAGGTGAACATGTTTGTCTCTTCTGATTCATGTGGGAGACTGTCTCAGCAAACAGTGATTATTATTTCACTGAAAAGGCTTTTAATATAGTAAATTCCACTCAATGACAATCTAATGTGACTCGTTGAAATAGCAGACTGTACAGAAACCTGCTGGGAATATTGATAGCATGGCACCAAATGAGAAGTGTATTCAGTTGTCTGTCAGCTACTTTTCTGCTAACTGACATAAAGAGATGAAGAGCAGCCCAAATTCCTTAAGACAGGTTTCTGTGTTCTGTTGGGATCCTCAGGTTGCCCTTAACCAGCCGAGTCTAACTAGGGAGCATGTTTTCTTCTAGGAAGAGGAAAAATAACACCTTCATTACAATGTTGTCTTAAATACTGTTTTATCTCCTTGGGGGATGACTCATTTATTCTCCTCTGAGGCTGTAATTACAAACTCGAAATCTTTATTTTTAAATGCATGACTCTGACTCTCTCTTAGTCTTTGCTTTTTCTGTCACTCCAAATACTTTGATAATAATACCTGGACAGTATAGAAACAAACTGTATTTTCACATAGTTCAGTTAAGGCCAACTCAACAAAAGTATTCACAATCTAGTTTATTGAAGAGTTTCAAGTTTGTATGATGACAGTTTCAAGCTGGTATGAAGACAACTTCATTTTCAGGTCCTCCATGGATTCTATGATCTGGAAATGTGCTTTATAAAATCTGTGTGTAAGCTGATGTTGGTATGGATGGTGCTGATACGACCGTTGAGACAAAAGTAGGAGGAACTGTAACTCCATTTTCCACGAGAAAAATAGAACCTCCTGCATTTTCCATAGGTTTTAGTCACTCTTTTAATACAAACATTTTATTAAGGACTTTTTTTCTAGTCACGTATCTTGAAATCAAGACAATTGGATAGATTAAGTTATAAATGCGGTAATTGACATTTCAATTACTCCATTTCATTTTTTTGAGGGAAATGTCTCAGTCTGAAGATTGCAAATCATCTCGAATAGTTAACTATTTAAAGCCATTTACATTGTGACTACATTGTTTTTAGGAACTACACTGAAACAAAGTCTCATTAATGATTCATTAAATATCTTGGCGTATATATATATATATATAAACAAACCCCTCTAAGACTGGTACTTACACATTAACAATGTGTTATAAATGGGGATTAAAAAACCAAAATATTCTAGCTTTATGTGGTTTAGTTATTTGCATGTGTCAATAAAGAATATCAGAAAACGATTATTTAAGCAGTTTGGTTTTAATGGCCTTTTTTCTCTCAGTTTTATTCCATTCTCCTACCTGAACATTTAGTTACCTCTTTAAATAATGACTTCATTCCACTGTTACTGTAATGGATTGAAGTACTGAGTCATGGCTGAAGAGAACCCAGACTGATGCTGGAATTTGTTTGGTCTGTGAAAAATGAGGATTTGGGCAGTGATGCAGTAATTATGGCATCTCCTTGAGCTTTTGAATGGCTGCAGCCAGACATGTTCCACCCTGTGCTTCGTCAGGGGCTGCTGCTGGAGCCTTGGACTGAGGCTTGACTAATGTTTCATTTTGCTTAGGTGCTTTTCTCCAACTCGGCATTGTATGCATGAAAGTGAGATCAGTCTGCTTGGATCAATATCCTCAGTGATGCAGAATCTGTTTGCACTCATTTTATGTCAGTAATGCTGTAGTGATATAATAGTAGCAGCTGTTAAGCTTGTATTTACTGTGCCTCCTCTGGTAATGGCTATAGGACCCCAGCAGAATCACTGAAGAGGGGAGACAGAGACACTCAAACCAATTTATAAAATATTTTATCTTTCTGTAGCTTTGATATGTGTGAAACACTTTCTCCCATTTTGATAAATGCTGTAGTCTTAAACCTTGAGCTCTTTCTGTATCTCTTCCTCTTCACCCTTCTCCCCTTTGTAAAAGAGAGGAAGCTTTATGTTACAAAGGCTAAAAGTTTTATATATTACCTCAAAAAATAGAAATTTTTCTTGGTGAGGTGTCCTTTATTCTGTAGCTGTTCTGAGTATCAATGAAATTAAAATTTATATTCTGAAAAAGGTACTGCATCACAAAAAAATACTCTTAGTTTGCACTCCAGGGAGCTTCTAATGCTCATGACCAAAACAGATTGTACCTATTAGTTTACAATTTTGCCAAATTACAGTTACAAATAATCTGACTTTCAGCAATCTCATGGAACTTCAAAACCTGAACAGAAAAAAAAAGAATAGGAATTTAAAATTATTTTTCTGTTGAGTGAGATAAAAGTAAATGTAATCAGAGAAGATGATATATGCTTCACTTTTGGATTAATTGAATGACAGGCAATAGAGAGCTTTCCCTACTCCAAACACTTCAAATTTAAATTGTGAAACAACACTCTGGAGCATTTTTCAAGCTTATGGCTGTCACTAGTAGGGGAAAAATGTATCTGGTGACAGTTATAAATAGTGCAGGCTATATTAATGCTCTGTACTGTGCTATGATTTGTGCTATAAGAAAGGTGAAACTCAGATTTGGCAGGGGGGTAATTTTGAATGGAAGGTTCAAGAAAGCCATAATTTAAAAGATACTGTATACCTGACATTATTATTGTCTAAACATAAAGATTCAACACTGACAATTGTAAGTTGATATAAAACCTCATTTAGGGAAGAGTCAGTATTAGTGACAGATCCCTGGTCAGTATTTCAGTGTCATTTCTGTGTGCTCAGAGCAGCTGCTGTGATTGCAATCACACAGCTCTGGTTTTCTACCACCAAACAAAAGTCACAGAAGAGAGGTGGGTGCTCACTGCAGGGAACAATTAGCAGAATGGCTCTGGGCCAGCCTAACTTAAATCCAATATTTTCTGTGACCTACTGCAGCATTGAGTTCTCCTTCAGTAATTTTCCTTGCTTTCTGACTTTCATAAATACCATCTTACAGCACTGAGGCAAATTCCTTCATATGTACCCTGTTGGTCTGACTGTCATCTTCTACAGAACTCCTTTTCTGCCTCCAAACTATTCTCAGTAGTTTGTAACTGCCACCCAAAAAGCTGTATTTTGGGAAAGTGAGTATTAGGAAGAAAGGACTTGGTGAGGAGCAAATAACAAAGAATCAATATTTTTACAAAATTGACTGGTATTGCTTACCTCTACTAATAGATGCACATTCAAATGATAAAATACATAACTTCTTGATTTATTTTTAGGTGTGATGGTGTTCCAGGGCAGACAGAGCTTTGAAGTCGACATGCCTAGACAGTCTTCTGAGTGAGGTGCCCAGAATGCCCAAAGGACTTTAAACCATACCTTTCTAAAATGTTTTATTAGTATTAAACTCAAAAATTTAATGTTTAAAACAAAAAAACTGAAAATCCCAGTGCAGGTGGAACCTGAATTGGAGCTTATATGGAGTTCTTCAGTCTTTGCAGGTGAGTCTATAGACTAAAGCTTTGTATTGTCTAACTCAGTAAGTTTTGGCACCAGAAACTCTGCTCAGTTCCCATTAGTCCCTGGGAAGTTCTGCCCTGAGCAGCTCTTTCTTCCCTGTTTCTGTCTGTATTTCTGCTTGGGCCTTTGCCTTCCCCCACTCCTCACATCACTGTGCATCTCCCTGGCACCTGTCTGCCCTTTCCTGCAGTGGGCTCCAGCAGGTGTCTACTGAGGTGATGTCTGTTAGATCTCAGTCCTTTCAGCTGTTACTACTTCTGATATTTTTTATGAATTTGTAGCATTTGTGTCTTAGTTGATAGGGAAACTCAAACTTTGGGAAAGCATTGGGAAAATAATAAGGCTTGCAAACTGATTTCACATCAGATGAAAACTAAGGGAAAATTTATGGCATAAAACTTCAAGTTGCTGGGTTCAGGGAATGTTTAACTTGTATTTGCAATTAAGCCAGGAGTTATTTTCATGAAACTGCTATTGGGTAATTGATGGCTCTTTCATGAGAGCTAAGATGACAGCATAGGTGCTCTATAAATCACTAACATTAATGTTTGTATTGCATTATTATAGCAGTACCACTCTTGATTAAATCATGTGGGCTCTGCTACTGCTTTTAGAGAACTGAGAGAAATCTTGATGCTAATCTTGTAGAGATTGTCAGCACCTCATTCACAGAACACAACCTGGCTAATCTCAAGGGGTTTGCAGTTCTTACAATGGAAAAAGTCCTTTCAGCATAAATCAATATCCCATAGCTACAGAAAGCCTGTAGCAAGGCAAATAAATAGTTGCACTATTGCCATTTTCTGCAATCACTGAAGTGCTATAAACATTAGCAGCTTCAGAAATGAACGAGATAATAAGTGGCTCAGTTAATGTAGTTATATAATTAGGTAATTAGATCAAATATTAGTGGTATGAAAGCATTCTTTAACCTCTCTAATTATCTACCTACTGGATAATGAGTAGTTAACAAAATGGAGGGGGTTTTTGTTCAGGAGGAATGCTAATATAAGACCCTCCTTTCCTGCAAAAATCTTTCTTGGGAATGCAACTAGCCATAGCTGTGTGAGTGGAGAACAAACTTAGTATTCAGAGGGCAAGTTATGCAGACCGGGATAATTTCATTTGCATGAAACTATGGATATTCATGCTGGAATAAGTGATCTTGGAGGGGCTTTTGTTTGATTTTCCCCCGAGTTTCTGATATTTTTAGAACTTTACCCTTGTTATATGTGGCAGTTTGATTTAATGTTAGTATCACAGAAAAAAAGAGAAGTATTAATGTTAGCTCCTGCTCTAACAAGAAATTGACCTAGACCTACAGATTTTCCTTTCCAAAAACATTTTTCTAGAACAAAAAAGCATAGATTTCCAAAGATTTTTCCTGCCAGAATTTAATAGGAATTAAATATTATTAAGGCTTCCATTTTGTATGGAGGTATACAAATCTTCTGCAGTTTTGTTTTTTTGTAAGATATGTAGGGTGCCAAAATATTGGTTGTCAAGGTATCTCATCAGTGCAGAAAGGCATCTTCTGAGCCTGGAGAACAGATGAAGGCAAATACCAGTGCCTGTGAGGTACCAACGAACTGTGAAAACAGGGAAATAGAGACTCACTGTCAATCCAGCACCTTATCCAATAGTAAATTCATGTAGCAATCTTTTCTGTTACATGTTTAAAATACTCTTCTTCAGTCATCCAACACATGTGGAAGGGAGTTTAGGAGTTCTGTACACTGCCACAGACATCCTGTCTGTTCTTTTCTGGTTGTATTGCATCCCTATTCCCTGCTTTTTAGGAGCCACAATGTGCTCTTAATTCCCTATAGCTAGTCAAAACTGACATAAAATAGACTGAAGTTAACATACACATTGTATGTGCAGTAAACCATTTATTAAGTCTAGTGACAAACAACCAAATATTTATTTATGGGAGGAAGAGCTGTAATTTCTTTCTCTGAATAAAAACATCTCCTTTCCCTTCCTCTTCCCTCCTTTGTCTTTTTCCCTCTCATCTCACTGGAAAAGATCTCTTTTCCATGGGTGAAAAATATTTAGAAACCTCTATACAAAGCACCAGCACTTCTAATTCTGTCTGGTTACTTCAGACATTAGTAATGAAGCCCTGACAGCATCTAATTAGGTCATAAATATATCTTCTAACATGTCTGGTGAGGAAATGAATGATACTTTTGAGAGGAGCCCTTCCCTTGATGCTTATATTGGAACTGTGGGCTTCAGTGTGATGGGAAACAAAAGCATTACTGAAGGCACTTGGATGCTCAGCACGCTCTTCATTGGCTTTTCTGGAAGTGTGTCTCTATCAAAATAGTAACAGGAATAATGAGAGATGTCTGCCCCCTGCACAGGGATGACGCCCTGGGAATCTCTGCTCAGGGTGGCACATCCTGGCTGCACTTTTATTGCAGGAAACCAGGAAATGCTGTCAAAAGCTGGGACAGATGGGATGGCAAGGAGGCAGGCAAGTGGGCTGGGAGCCAGGAAGGCTTGGTCATTAGAGTTGAATAAACTGACTTGCCCTTGAAAAAGTTTTCTGGGTTGGCATTTTTTAATGGAAAATTCTTGTCTATGTCTGTTAAGGAGCAGCACCACCTTTGAACAATGAGCACCTTCCCTGCCAAGCTGAATTTATCACCTCACTTTCTGTGCTTCTTGGGTTGGGCTGCAGGGGAAAGGCAGGTTCCTTCAGTGGGGCAGAACTGTGGGGTCTGACATGAACTCCTCAGCAAAGGGCACCTGGTACCCTCTGCTGAGGCCCTGGGAGGCTCCAGAAGACTGAGGTAGTCACAGCATGTCCTGACTACAAAATCTACAACTGTGCCCTCTCAGTGCTTAGCTAGACTAGACTAAAGATACCCTAGCTGAGCTCATATTTTCTAATTTCACTTTGAAAATGCCTGAATTATGTGAGTAGATTTTAAGGAACAAAAAAAAATTACTGCAGTCTAGTACCCTGTGAAATTTCTGCAGTTTGCACATGGAAAGGTCCCTAAAAACACCCAATTTGGGTTTTGTTTTGCAGATGTTCAAGAGGAATGGTATCTATTATTCCTCTCTGTGGCACTGACCCAATAATGAAGCCACGTCTTGCCCCTCAAGTGGAGGGGCATCCTATTTCTCAGAAAAATTGTCTCTATTTATTTGTGTATTTGTATATTTATATACATTGTATATTTGTATATTTATTTTTGACAGATCTAGTTATAGCAGCTGTCTTGCTTCCTTTGCTTTGCTTTTTAAGCGTGGAATTTTGATTACACCCTTGTCTTCTCAAGTATGAAAAGCCATTTACAGTATTGTTGACATGTCAGTTGTAATGTCTTTCCTTCTGCTCTTCAGAGACTCTACCAAAGGGGATTGTATTTGAGGGAGATCAAGATCTTCTCATGATCACTTTTAATATAGGCAAATGAACAGAATTTGAAAATCAGTTTTTATGTTGGACCTCAGGGGAAAAAAGAACAATATATATCATGATGGTTGAATATAATCAATCTTTCTTGTTGATTTTTTTATATACTTTCTTGTCTCTCCCTCCTTAATTTAATAAGATTGCTGTATATTTATGTGGGGAAACTTATTGAAAATATATTGGTTTCTGCAAATTTTCCAGTGCAAATTATTTTCTGTGTCATGGTCTACTTCACCTTAGACCATTATGCAGGTTTTTTTTATTGAAGTGTGGGTTATAAACCAGAAAAAAACATTTTTCTATCCTTTTTCAACATACTTGGTAATGCTTGCTAACTAATAGCACAAAACTGACAGGTAGGAAGTAAGATTTGAAAGCTTCCAAGAAAGCAGGAGAAGGCTGAGATGCCTTAGGAGAGTCTCCTCTGCATATTTCTCAGCTGTTGTGTGTTGCTAGTGGACATGAAATAGAAGAGTGGATTTAAATCACAGCAGTGAGATTTGATTTTAATGAGGTAGAAAAGTTTTTGGGGTTTGTAATTTTTTTTATAAGGTGTTTTGATACATGTCAACATGATTGGCCAAAGGAACCACATCTCTGGTCCCATTGGTGGAACAAGAAAAAAACACATTCAGAACACCTGTTTGACATTGAGAACCAAAACTTATTTACAAAAAACAGTCCTTGAAAGAGAAGTTTCCTAAAGGATTTTCTCTTGGGAACAGATCAGGCATTGACAAGTTGAAAACTCTCTCATGGCCAGAAAATCCTGCCCACAGTTGTGCAGTGAAGAGCACAAAGGGCTGTGCAGCCCTTGCTGTGCCAAAGGGGCTGCTCATCCAGGTGGGCCACGGTGAGCAGCAGTGGCCCTGCACTGACTGCCCCTGCACACATCCCCTGTGCCTCACACTCCCAGCCAGCTCCTGGGGCAGGGTCCCTGCTGGGACTATGCAAACGCCTGAGTTTGGGCATGAGAGCAACTCTGATATTTATACTTTTTAGAAGCCTCTTCTCTAATACAGATTTTCTGCTCCGGCCCACCTGAGGTTTGATTTATAACTTAGTCATGTCTTAATCACTGAACAGGAAGTGTGCAGTATTTGCTTTAACATATGGTGTGACTGCTACAAACCCTGAACTAACAGAAAAGGGAGTTTTCTAGATTAAATAGTAAAACGGAAAACCTTGGAGACTACTTGGGGTTAGTGCAAATACTGTTACATGAGGCATTTTCAGTCTTTCAAATTATAGGAAAAGTCATATGAACAGTGATTGTCAGTAGATAATTTTCTGCTAGTTTATCTGCAGAAAGATTTATTTTCTTCTGATAGACCGAAGAAAAAAATCCAATATCTTCACAGTAACAGCTAATAGAAAACAAGGAAGGAAAAGAAAATAAAATTGCCAAACTTTATGTTCCTTAGGGATCAAGGATCATTGAGTCCTACAAAGAGGCATTGAAACAGCAGAATGTAGTAGTTCTCTGGAAGAAAAACAAAGCCACAGAGATTTATTTTCCCCCCTCTGACAAGGTCAGCACAGACATTCTCAGAATTGCACATGCTTCTTTTGTGTAATTTCTCCATGAGATCTCTTTCAGGTTCAGTGAAACAAAGCAGCATTAAGTGCAGTGCTATGAAAATATTTTTGCTTATGGAAACATGCATTTTTTATGAATAAATATAGTGTAAAATGAGATAGCAAAATAATGCTTGTTGCAATTGGGGCTGGGTGCTGTTCTTCTTTCTGTGCAAGATGCCTTTTATACAACTTGTGATAGTTGCTCTGTGAACACGTGGCCTGTACAGAAATGAGTGTTGCACTCT
>VWYI01011219.1:3372-23747 GCA_013399455.1 Anthoscopus minutus | reverse complement strand
TAACAAAAAGATTCCCACATCTCAGCAAGAGGCTCCTTATACTTTCAGTGAAGACAAAAGGGCACTTATTCAGGTCATGAAGAGTGAGGATTACTCTTCAATGTGGACAGATGAATTTCTGTGCTGTGGACTACACTTCACCCAAGAGGACAATGGCAAAAGGCTTCCAGCTTTGAACTTTGTTGCTTAGCTATATGACAAGCTGTGTTTAATGCACTCAGGCTCGAAAGGTACAACTGGTCACATGTTAGAATTGAGGAGTGATTGCTTTAAGCTAAGTACAATAAACAGGCTTTATTCTATTCCAACCTTTAACATTTGCAGAGCACTTGATGCAATGGAAAAAGTCCTTCAAAATTTAAATTAGAAGGAATAAATTTAATGTTCAGACTAATTTTAATGACTACAACTCTCCAATTTTGTAATAGAGCCCCCTAATATTGCTGGCATCTAAAGGTAAAGAAATGAAATGCAAGAGAGTGCCAGACTTTCAGTAGCTGTTTTTAAGCCTGTGTCACAAGGCTGGTGTCCTGCTAATATGGTCATAGATTACAATCACATTATTGACTTCACAAATGTTTGCTTAACCTGTGATTTTAAGAGCCTTGAAAATGTTGTCTTCTTAATTCTTAATTTAAAAGATTAAATTCACTAAAGCTACCAAGAAGTTGGAGATGAATAGAGTTCAGCTCCAAAGTTTACAGGGAAAATAAATAGAAATATCCATTTGTAGGATTTAATAATTGTCTATATATAAGTTGATCAGTAATTAATTGATTTATCCTATTAAATACAGATTCCCACTAGATAACAGGAAATATCAATGGATGAAGAGTGTTAAAAATGTTTTATAAATAGTGGCAGGGAGAAGATTAAAGAGAAAAGGGAGCAGTTAAGACATAGGACTGACTGAGAAACTAAACCGTGAAAGAGCTGGGAAGTGATACTAAGATGTGCTTGGACTCTCGCTAGAAGTTGTGACACATGCTGAAACAAAAACGAACTATGCACTAGTTTTAGAGAGGACTTGATAAGGCATTGTAATATTTTTTTTCATTTTGCACCACTGATTGGAGTTTGAGCTGAACCACAAACCTTCAGTTTTTTAAAGAATCCTTCATTTATTATTTTCTTCAACCTCATCCATTTACATGTAGTTCCAAGGTGAAAGGATGAGCGTGGAGTTCACCATCCTCAAGGAACAGCAAAATTAAGAGTAATTTTTGCTGCTTCGTTGCTCTGAAAGTTTTGGAGTTTCACAGAGGCTGGGATGGACTGTCTCTCCCAATCTGAAAGAATTATTTAGGAGCTGCTGATCCCAGAGGTTAGGCCACATCACAAGCATTGGCTGAACTCACTCTTCTGAACTTGTGGTTTCATTTCCAAAGCACTGCAGACCTCTCTGGCTCCTTTGTCATATCCACTAGATGAAACTGTACTAGGACTTTTGCTTGGCAACTAAGATGGAAGATGCTATAAAATTCCTCCTCAGAGCAAGCTGTAAGTTTGGCAGAACACTATATTGAGTTGATTTTACACTGAATCTTCCTATACTAAGATCTATGTTTCTTTTTGGTTAAATATTTGTCATTTTAATGATGGAATATGAACAGATGTGTTTAACTTTCATGGTTAATGATCTCTTTGTTTCTGCTTTTAATCCCTGCCTATTACACTAATGGACTCAAATTAGTACAGTGTTCAAGAGGCCATTAAGCACTTTTATAGGACATAGAATGCTAATGGAAATTTGGTATAAAAATTCAAGCATTTTTCTCTTTCATTAACATATTTGTAGTTTTCATTTCTGAAAAAATAGCTTTCTGTTTTAGAAGAGTTTAGAGACTAAAGAATGTCTTTTTCAAATTTTCACACAGCTTATTCTGTCATATAAGTAAGTATTGATTTATGAAGTGTTCTCCTTTGTATACTTTCTTGAACATGATACTAAACTGAGTCAGTATTAATTTAAAACTCTGGGCCTCTTTTCTGAGAAACCAAACAGTTCCCTCAGACCTGGGCAATAGCAATTATTACTATCATAAATAATCATTGCAGGCTAAAGCAATCCTAACCAGGAAAAGTAAAGTCTGGCAATAAATACAATAACCTTTACTCTGAGCTTCCAACAGGTAATCAAATTGTAAATTATTATAATGAAACACAAGATGGTGAGGAATCACATCTCTTGACTAGTAGCTAAATGTCCACTCCCTCTCTCCCCTTGGTTATCCATTTGTTGTCAGCCTGTCTACTACTTGGAAAGATTATCCATATCTCTTTACTACTGGCCAGTTGTCTAGAGTGATTCTGTATATGTGTTTACCAGCAGATGGTCTCATAATAATTACTAGAGTTGCCAGGCCATTTATGCAAAACTCCTTCCCTAAGCCACTGGCCTGAAAAAAGATTTTTAAAAATTTTATCTTGGATATGTTACTCAGAAGATGTACAAAGGAATTAAAAAATTAAGGAAAATCTCTAACTGGAAAAAAATGAGAGGGAAAAGTAGAACCCAAATTAATGACAGCAGACAGGCACTGCTGAAATGTAAGAAGGAGTGAAGAAGGACACCCTTTCTGGGCAAGTGAAGATTCATTAAATGTATGATCTCCACAGGGGGTAGGTTCTTTCTGGTCTTGCATCATATGTGCTGCATTTACCCAGATTTTATGCATCCTAAGGTCCATATGTGGTAAGAGAGGAAGTGTTGGATTCAGCCCAGAACAATAAAAACATATGGAATGGCTCCTATAGAAAAGCTGTGTGTGAGTCCAATTGCAGCTTGGAATTCTATAAAACTTTTAGTGTTATGGAAAAGGTGAATAGGTAATGTTTATTTGTCATGGCAGAGGAACTCAGTGAACTGCAGTGGTATGAGGCCAACACCAGAAGTGTTTTCATGGAATATGTTGCTAAATTACAGAGATTGCTGTCAAAGAACAGTGGCCAGTCCAAAATTTAAATAGATTCACAAAGAGAGCAGGCAAATGTATGGAGAATGTTTCTGCAAGTGGGTGTGAAACACAACTAGGTAGAAGAAATAACTATCTACAGTACTCTCTAGAGCTACAAAGGTTTCTAATGGCAACCTCTGTCCTCTACAGACCTGTCAGAGATTTCTCTAAGCTAGACATTGTCATTCCTGATTTCCTTACAGAGATGATAGGTCAGAGCAAAAGGCTGTCCTTGATTTTGAGAGCCAAGGAGCAGACCTAGAACATAGCATGGAATGATAAATCAAAATGGTTCTGAAAATGAACCAGTAAAAAAAGAAAAAAGATTGAAGGAACAGATTCAAAATGAGGAAGTTGTGAAAGGATTATTTCACACTGAAGCTACTTACAGACAAAAGACTAGTGGAATGACCTTGAGGAGGTCTAAAGAGACATGGATCAGTATTTCTGAACCCCACAAGGGTTCAGAAGGAAGAGGAAGAAGGATGTAGTTAGAAGCTTGTATGAAGCCTGGAGGAATCTGATAGCAGTAGAAGGACCTAAGAAAGATGTTTAATGCCCTACAAAGGTTTAGCTATGTCCTGACTGAGCCTGACTGGGTTTTCTGCATCAGGAACAGGAGTCTGAAGGAATTTCTTCGAGGTGGGCTGAGGCCAGAAACATTATACAAGAGTTCACCATGATTCATCCCATCAAATACCTGCTCTTGGTCCAGGAGCTGGAGGGAAGGCAGCAGACACCTCTCAACCCACTAGGGGCAAAAGTCTTCTGATTCCCTAACAAGCAGTGGGTGACACTGTGGGCATAGAGAGCTCAGCTCACTAAGGCTGAGAACGTTCTCCCTAGTGGGATGACCCTTATCACGTGCTTACAGCTGTGTGCTGAGAAGAGGCACAGAATGCCACCTCCTCAAACTGTGCGTATTTGTCTTGTCAGGCAGCTATGGAAGCAACCCACCCAAAAGACAGCCTGGCCTACATCAGACCATGAGAGGGCAGGAGGCCACCAGTTGTGGCTAAACTGGGGCCAGGGGCAGCAAACAGGTTGGAAGGTGCTCCATGGACCCCTTTGGAGAATTCACTCAAATGAGAAGGAGCTCCAGCTGAACCTGCCCTCCTGCTCCCACCTGTCAGGGCCTATCTCACAGGACCCAGCAAGATTGATTTGATTTAGGGAATCATAGGTGCCTAAACACTTTGGACCTATAGGAAGGGGCCTGAAGACTGTATGGGGCTTGTGATGTTAGTTTCAGAGCCCACTGGGGGTGATACACACTTGGATACAGGTTTTGCAAGGGACCTATGGACATTCACCTTAGTATTTGCAGAGAAAAATCACCATCAGAGGTCTCTCAAACATTTTGCTGTTAGCATGCCTCCTCACTTTTTGGCATTGTCAAAAACACAATTTTTTGCACTAGGGGCTGGATCCGTGGAGTCCTTCAGGCATGAGGTGAACTGACTCTCTCTTTTGCCTTCCTCAGTGAAATAATCAGATTGCTTTCTAGTCTAGAGACTCCAGCAAGTACAGCCTGCAGCCTGAACTCACCACCGAGAGGATGAACAGATCACTCTTTCCTCCACTGGCCCTTGATCTAGCTCACCAGTTTCACTTTTTCCTTAAACTGTTTCCAAGAGAAAGCTATGAAATGAGATAACCTTCATATGATCAAGCTTATCAGCAGCACTAGTCCTTGTGCACTAGTCCTGTAAATCAGGTAATGTATCATCAATCCCCTGCAAAGGTACCGAGACTTGGGAGAACAACAGGTACACATTTCCCTGGAATACATACAGTGAAGTTTTGCCTTCATGTTCCCAGGGAAACCTAAGGAAGGAGTTCAATAACAACATTGTTGGGAAATTATTTCTCCCTAATTTATGTGTCTGCCTTAGCTTTTGCTTCCAGCCAGGATATGAGACTTTTAAATTGAAAATATCTTCTAATGCTTAAAACTGTGTTTTTCCTTAAAAAAAATTAAGCATTTCTTTCTGTGGATGCTGGAAGATTTATTTTAAGCTTGTCAAAATGTGTCATATTCCAGTGAGTTCAGCACAGGACACTTTCATATCTGAAGATGTTCAGGCAGTTGTTATTCAGTTTGCATGACATGGTTTTGGTTGCAGGGGATCAAAGACACTGCCAGGAGCTTCCCCTATGTCAGGCAGAGCCAATGCCAGGTTTCTCTAGGACAGATCAAACCCCTGGCCAAGGCCAAGTCGATCAGTAACATCACTGGAATATCAGATTTAAGAACAGAAGGGGGGCGAGGTGACAATGTCGATGGACAGGAGAGTGAGAATGTGTGAGAGAAACAGCCCTGCAGACACCAAGGCCAGTGAAGAAGGAGGAGGATGTGCTTCAGATGCCAGAGCAAAGATTCCTCTGCAGCCCATAGTGAAGACTATGGTGAGGCAGGATTCCCCCTTACAGCCCATGGAGATCCATGGTGGACCAGATATCTACCTGCAGTGTCTGAAGGACCCCACACCAGCACAGATGAGTGCCCGAAGGAGGCTGTGACTCCATGGGAAATGCGTGTTGGGGCAGGCTCCCTTCTGTCATGTGAACCAATAGCACCACTTTGTTGGTGTGGTGTCCAGCCTAGCTGAAGGGGCACTCAATCCTATTATGTCACTGATGAACATTTTAAATAATATTTGTCCCAGTAGGGACTTTTGAAGGACACCACTTGTTAGTGGTTTCCACTTGGATGATGAATCATTGACTGTAAATCTTTGCATGTGGCAATCCAGCCAATTTTTTATCTTTCTAACAGTACACCTATCAAACCCTCATATCTCCAATTTATTGGCAAGAATGCTGGGAGGGAATATCTCAAAGGCCTTACAGAAGCCCAGGTAGATAATATCCCAGCTCTTTGTCCACTAATGCAGTCATACTATCATAGGAGGCCATAAGTTTGTGTGGGAACAATTTGCCCTTGGCAAAGCCCTGTTGGCTGTCTAATTACCTCCCTGTCTTCAATGTCTTTCCACCTACCTTCTAAGAGGATCTCTTCCAAGATCTTACTGGGTGGTGAGGCTGACTGGTTGCTAGTTCCCAGAAGCCTCCTTTTTACCCTTTCTAAAAATTGGTATAGCACTTCCCATGTTCCGACCACTGGGGACTTCCTATATGGTTTCTAGGAGCTATCATGGTTAGCTACTAAACAGGTAATATGAGGACACATAATGTAATGTGTCAGTCATAATTTCATAATTTCATAATATGTCAGGACATAATTTCAGTCAATAGCTTTAAATGAGTGCACTCTAAATCAGCTTATAGAATTCTTCAACTATAATCAGAATTCTTTCAATCTGAGCTAAAACTTTGAGATGTTGTAGCATCATTTTGCATACAAGATTTAAAATAAAATTAAATGTTACACACACACACACATATATATGCTGATATTTTTTTCAACAGACTAAAAACTTTGCTGGTAAGACAGCTGAAGAGATGATAAAAACTGGTAGTGCACTACCAAGAATGGACAGTCTGAGCTATTCCAGGTAAAGGCTCATTTCCCCAGCAGGGTTTTGGAGTTATATTTACTGCTCGAGTGCATTGCCTGCTGAGTTCTGTCACTACTGCAATAACAGATACTGCTGGACTCTACTATAAATGCTTCCAATCAATCAACACTGGTATCTTCCTGTAGCTTTGCTATTAAAAAGTGGAGGGTTTTTTTAAAGAAAAGGCCATTCACATAATTAAAATAATACTAATAATTTGTAATGAGCACAGTTTAAGGCAAGTCACTAAAAAGCCTATTTTGTTCCAAAAGTTTGGGATAATGTGCTGCTACTAATTAACAGTTTTAGGCCTCTCAGGTTTGTTTGCAGAAGTGGCCCTCTTTAGTGTATTACCAGTAGGTTGGCCATACATGCAAGGCAGGAAAACACATGTATTACATGGGGTTTTTTTCTGTGTTGCATCAGTGAGTTCATCTGCATGCATGAAAAAATATCCTGAACATCATGATCATCAGTGGTGCATAGAAGGATTGGAGACAACTTCTGTAAAAAACAACTTATTCAAAATTTAACATCAACTTCACTGGAATACCACTCTCTCAAGTTCAGAAACTGTGGTGTGACAGACTATATGAGGCACAAAATGCTTATGAAAGATTGTGTTTGAAAAATAGAAATTACCTTGAGATTATTAATATGTTTTTAATTTCTTTTAACCACAAGAATTTGTGCTAGAATTCCTTTAGCACTTATGCTTTTGTAGAACAAAAGTGCTTTTATGAGACCAGTGTGATCAATCCTGAAATAGGCAGTGCTGCTGAAATGTACCTGTGTAATTATATGTGTATATAGATATATTACGTCTGCAAAATGTGAACAACTGAAGAATGTGACAGTCAGCTTGTGCTTTTGAATGTGCTGCAAGAGCTGAATTAATACAATGAATCACTCTGTATTATCTGCTTGGTCACAAATTCTTCTCTAAATTGCTTTTTCATTTTGCTTTACATATCGCCCTAAGTACAGATGAGGATGCTGATATATTTTTCTTGTTCTTCTGGATGCTCTTAAAAGCCAGTTCCTACCATTTTTTAAAAATGTGGCAAAAAGCAGCAGCAGCAGCAGCAGCAGCTGAGGGAAGATTTTGGGGGTGAATTATCTGAATATCTGAACTGATTACTAAATTTTCAATGCTGAAATTTCTCATGTTGATATACCTGACATTTTTCTGTGTAATTTTCTTTAGACATGGACTCGTAGGAAGATGATGGCATAATCAGAGAGTAAATTTCAATTAAAGGAGCAAACACTCCAAATTTTTTTCTCATCGAAGGAAAATGGCATTTAAGCAAGGACCAGGAAATATATGAATGCAATATGGTAATCTCTTGTTGCAGAGGAAAAAGTAGTATAAGGATTTTGGATTACAAGGAAAGCAACTATCAAATACTAGAGTAACAAACATTAAAAGATAATCCAGTCAGAAGTCAGCTAGAATACATGAGAGTCACTCTCAGTTAGCAACAAATAAGAGATTGCACAAAGAGCACTTGGCCATGGGAACATCCCAAAAGTGGTTGATTAAAAATCCACAATGTGAAAAGAAGAATGCAAGATTATTAAAAAACCAATATAAAATATTTATTGGTTTAAAGATATTGAAACTCTGGAGGGTTAGAGCTTCCACATTACCCTAGCACTGAACTTGAACTGGCAAGAGTACAGAACTTACCCCTAACATATCCAGACAAGCACCATTATGTAACCCTTGTGGTAGCAAAAATTTCAAAATGAGATTCTAATTTCAAAAAGCACTTTTCCCACCTCTGATTGTATTTTAAAACTACCTTACTTTGTATATGCCTGGTTTTACTGTTTAGCCTCCTCTTACCCTTTTGCTGTGAGAAGAGACTGGTAAAAATATGGAGAAATTATCCTCTTTGGTATTAGTAAAAAAGCAAGTACATCTTTGAGAGCGGGGTAGAAAATTGAGCAAACAAAGTGAAGACAAGTTTAATATTGTAAGAGTAGTAACCCCAGTGACACTCAAGACTGTGTCTATATTAAGCCTTAATTCAGAGCCAAACTTAAAGGAAAATTATATTTTCTGTTCTTGAATCTGAATCTAGTGTGCAATACTATATACAAATCTGATCTTTCACCCTAGTTTACTTTAAGTTTTGGGGAGTGTATGCAGGCTTTCGAGTAGTTTGATCACCAAATCTTTATGTATGACAGCATCCTAAACCCTCATAAGTAGGTGCAAGAGAAAAACCATTTACATTTTCTTGCTTTTCTCATGCTTTTTTTTTGTGACTTTTCCAGTGGCTAAGGAAATAACTAAAGGAAATAACTAGGAATGTTTTCGCTAGCCTCAGTTAGTGTGGGGGTGTTTGTGTATATCAATTAGCTGCAGTGGTATATTGTGCAAAACTGCCACATCCTTCTGGGGTTATATAACTAGAGCTTTCCAGTAATTAAATATAATGAATAATAGTAGTACTCACAATTAAAAAGCTCACACCTAGTGATTTCTGATACTTAAAAACAAAAGCCTAACACAATCATCCCAGAAAACAGCACAAGATAATAACATAGAGTCTTTACAGACAAAACAGCATTTCTTCATTAAAGATCTAGTCTTTTCTGCCTTTTCAATACTACTTTGTAAATTAATATGCTCAGGAGAAAACCTAGAATTTGAAAGTATAATTTACACAGGAGAAAACCCAGATTTTGCCTGCAAGATTTCTTGCCTTATCCTCTGTTCAGTTTCTCTCAAAAGTAATTAATCTGGCTCAATTCTTAGAGCTGGAAACACAAGATTTCACCCCACTTTAGTCTTTTTTTTATCCTCATTTTCACACAATTCACTTCATATTTAGCCTAGGTTCCTTATGTGAAGTGTTTCTGCTAACTCAAGTGCTAAAGTTGCATTGGTAGCTAATTCATGTCAGAAGCTTCTCTTACAGTATATGTATTGCAGAGGTGTTAATTAGATATTGATTGTCCTGACGCTTTCCTTCATTTCAGCCTCTACAATTTCAGGGTTGTTATTTATTAATTTGCATAGACAATTTTCTCCTTCATCATCTACATCAAGATGAGCAGAATGACAGGGTTTCCTCTCCTACAAAAATAGTCTGGAGAGAGCTGGAGTTGTTCATCCTGGAAAAGAGATGGCTCCTGGATGACTTTATTTCAGCTTTTCAGTACCAGGGAGAGCACATTTTTACATGGGCAGAGAGTGATAGGACAGGGGGAACTGACACGATGCCAGAGCCGGCTAGCTCTACCCACGGCACCACGCAGGGAGTGGGACACACCTTGGGAGCAGGATGACCCCAGGTGCAGTTTAAAGCAGATGCTCTATGGCACTGCTTGGACATCAGGTGCAAGGTGGAGATAAGGATGAGGAGGAGGTCTTTTGGATGGGTTCCAAGGAAGGGTTTATTCCAGGGAGTGTTCAGGAGCAAAAGGAGGAGAAATCGAGGTCACAGGGACTAATATATGGGGGTGGTTCAAGGGGAGGGTACAAAATTCTGTCCAATGGGAAAGACGTAGGGGAGGAATACAAGGCGGGGTTTACAATATATGAACCAACTGTGAAAATATGTGGAGGAGAATAGGTCACATGGACCAATGGCATGTTGAGGGTTAGGGGATTTTCAAGCAGGGGACTGCCACAAGGGAAGATTGGCATCTAAGGGGAGGAGGAACAGGAAACTTTCTGGATATAGGGGTACGACTAGGGGAAGATAGACATCTAGACAGGAATGTATAACTTAATACAGGGAGTAATGGAACAAACCATTTACAAATTAAATACACATTACAACATATCAAAACACACCACAACAGGGAACAGACTGGATGATAGGAAGAATAAAGAAATTCTTTATTCAGAGGGTAGTGAAGTATTGGAACAAATTGCTCAGTGAAGCCATGAATGCCCCATCCCTGAGAGTGTTCAATGCCAGGATGGGCATGGTTGGATGGAAGATTTAGCAACCTGGTGTAGCGGAAGGTGTCCCTGCCCGTGGCAGAGAGGTTAGAAATAAGATGATTATAAGGTCCCTTCCAACTCAAATAATTCTATTTTCATAATAAATACTACTATGGATAAGAAGTGTGACTGGTAAAGGAGAAGATAAAGTGAACATTAACCACAGTTAGCAACTCACTTAGAGCAGACTTTAGACAATTTGGGTTATCTTTCTGAACCCCTACCAGTACTTCCTGTATCTATAAAGCTCTGCTTCCATGCATGAAACCTCGTGAATATGCTATTTCTCTTCTTTAAACAAATATATTAAATATGTAGACACACTTTTCACTACAGCTCAGCAGACTTGATAGTTGCATTTGAAATTTTTTCCATCTGTGGTTCATTGTCTTAAGAGGAAAACATGATGATTTAAGTGACAGTAATTAGCTAGAAAATGTGAATCACCTAGTAAACATACTCAACAATTTACTCAAAGCAACAATTTCAGTAATTTTTAATTGGCCGGTCAATATATGCTGCCTGAGAAGCTTCACACCCATGCAGTGAAGTTGGTCTTACTGAAAACAGGCTTTCTTTTTTTAGCTACATTTGGTAGACATTTCAGAATTAATCCATGCTTCAAAGACTGGATGGTTTACAGATTGAAAATCCTTCTTAAAATCAATATTTTCAGACTCAGTGGACAAATACAACTCTATTTTCTTTAATAATAGAATGGCAAAGTAATAAAATACTGTGAAATAATTGACTAGTTAATTCCTTTTTTTTCTTTTTTAGAATAGTCTTTTTCTAGAAGGACCTGCTCTGGTCTTTTGATTAGGTTGCTTGAAATCACTCTGATTGGAATAGCTAATTGAACATGACTAAACGATGAGTCAGATCCAAAGGGAGTCAATGACAAGACACGCTTGCCAGAAAAGAAAATCAGATTCTGGGAAATATTAATAGCAGTGTCATATGCAAGACATTGGAGGTAACTATTCTGCTCTGTTTGGTTGTGGTGAGGATGCAGGTGATGGTAGTCTGCCTGGTGTGGGTACCTTCATAATGAATGATAACAAATTGAAGGGTCTGGAGGAAACCTACAAGAGCAGTAAGAGGTTTAAGCAGCATTATCCCTTAGGAGAAGTGAATGTAAGATTGTTATCTTAGTTATGTAAGGCACTTTCATTGTCACTTGTTCACTGATGAGAGGAGAAGTAAACAGCTTATAACACAGCCATGGCTGTGCCTGCTCTCCTGAAGTGAGTGTATTTGACCCAGGGAGGCATCCCTGGCTTCCAGCTGTAGGGTGCAGGCTCATGGGTGCTGCCCAGGGCCCCACTGCAGTGCTCAACCCTTGAAACAGATTCTGGCTCATCTCCTATCCCACAGCATGTTGTACCTACTTATTTCCACATCTCTGTAGCATGACTTTTGGGTCCATTGCCACCTCATAAACTCCTGGCCCTCAGTGTAGGTTCCTGCCTTGGCCTGACAGTGATGTAGCCTCTTCAGTATCCATGTGGAAAAAAAGCCAAAACCCACATCCATGTCAGTGCCTAGAATTTCTGGGAGACAAACTACTCTGTTGCCCCATTCGAGGCACACCTGCATCCTTTTGCAAAAATGTCCAGTTGTGTTTGAGAGAATCTGGACTGAGTTCATTCTCAATTGTCCAATGAAAGAACTTCAGATAAAATAACCTCCTGTGTTCATGAGATTTCCACAGAAATCAGGAAGAAAAGGCAGGGGAAAAGCCATGTCCCAAGACTGACCTTGTGCCTCCCTGCCCAAAGAGAAGAGCAAGTAAGTCATCCAAAGAGCTGGACCAGATGCTGATCTAGTGTGTCCATGGCATGTGTACGCAACTTCTGTTTCTTTGCTGTGGTTTGCTTTGAATAAATGGGCAGGAAAAAAGAGCGTATTCTACCAGAAATGAAAAACACCTTTGAGGAGAGATCTGTATCTTCCCTCCACCAGGACTTACTCATTTAGATGAAGCAGTGGTTAAGCACAATCAATTTGCAATGCATTTCTGCTAATTACAGGCCTTTTCCAAGGCCTCAATCCTCCTTGGGGTACTTGTAGAGAGTGATGAAAGCTAGCCCATGCTGACTGAGTACACATCCATGGAAATATTGCTTCAGTGTGTATTGAGTTTGCATGGTAAGGTCTTGGAAGGGGCAGAGAAGAGGTTTTACAGAGGTAACTTCTGTGAGAAGCTGCTAGAATCTTCCTCCTGTGTCCAACAGAGCCAACGATGGTCCCACCACTGGCCAAGGCCAAGCCCATCAGTGGTGGTGGTAGCGACTCTGGGATATCATTTTGGAGAAGGGGGAAAAAAAGCTGTACACTCCAGCCAGAGAGAGGAGTGAGAATATGTGAGAGGAAAAACTCTTCAGACACCAAGACCACAGAAGGAGGGGCAGGAGGTGCTCCAGATGCCATTCCTTTGCAACCCATGGTAAGGCAGCTGTGCCCCTGCAGCACACAGAGGTTTAGGGGGGCATAGATACCTGCAGCCCCTGAAGGATCCTACACCAGAACAGGTAGATGGTCGAATAAGGTTGCAACTCCATGGCAAGTCCATGCTGGAGCAGGCAGCTAGCAGGACATGCAAACCTGTGAAAGAGGAGCCCATGCTAGAGCAGATTTTCTGTAAGAACTTGTAAGAATCTCTCCTCATGGGAGATCTATGCAGGCAGACATCTGCCACCATAGCACTGCTCTCCATATTTCTGCCTCAGGTGTGGAAACTGGAAACACAAACTCTGTTCTTCCTAGTGTCTCACACAGTGCAATAGCTGACTCTGCATCAGAAAAGGTCTGTCACTTGCTTTGGATGTGTAAAGCAGCACTGGGCTTTGTCTCAGTTGCTTAATGGTAAGTCTCCTTTTCACAGTTGTACCTGAGACATAACCTCTATAAATAACTCAGGACAGATTTTAACCTTTTCTAAAGTCTAGTAATGATGAAAGCTTTTTCTTTCTATTTTTCAGTCTTTTGAGAAGCTTCTGCATGCTTCTTTCCTAATGTCAATGTTTGAGATTATTTTCCTTACCTGAAGAATATTGCCTTGGATTTCTTCACATATGAATCTGTTCTGTCTTTTTGACTGCTGAAGGAGGTTGACAGCCTGGTGATTGTATCCCCATTCACCCTTTTCTGATACCTTCCCATTTTTCCAAAGTTTCTCAGTTCAGTTTTCAGAGCAGCATTGGACATGTAATGCACAGACACCCCCTTTCTAGCAGCTCTGAATTACTCTTTGTTTTTTTTGTAAGTTACTTAATCTGAAATAAAATAATCTTTGACTTTCAGCATTGCTGCTTTGTATCCCAGACACTGAAATTGTTGTTGCTGTGGCTTGGAGGCAGGACAGTGAACTACAGGAGGCAGATGCTGCATGTACAATATTTGGATGATTAATTCCTACATTTTGGGAAGATTTAAACGAGATTACCTGCATGAGCTACCTGACTGGCATTCACAGTTGTGATGCAGATACAACAAAATGTTTCAGATTTCAGTTTTATTCTGACTTAGACAAAAAAAGGAAGGAGAAAGAGTAAACAGGAACAGTTTATGAAAAACATAATTTTCAAGAAAGGCTTGCATTCTATACTTGAATTTAAAGCTTATTCATAACAATGAAGTTTCAGTTATGAGGCTAAACTATAGAGGTTAATACTTATTTAATAACATGTGCTAAAACTTACATACTGTCCTCCCACCACTAGTCTTTTATCTCAGGTTAGGTACCTTAGACTTTTTTTTCTTGTCATTGAAGATGCTGGTTGACTGAGACAGAATACTGTTCCACTGTTACAACAAGTTGGTTTGGAAAACAATGATGCATGTGGGCACCTTTACAGATTTCCATGTGAACCAATGATGTAAAAAAAGAAACACACCAAAGAAATAAACAAATTTGAAGAGAGAAAAGAAGGCCTAAGTAGTCAGCCAAGTATCAAAATCTTACAAAATATAAAATGGCAGCAGTTGTCTCCCTTTATTGAGGTAACTATCATTTATACTTGATGGGGATCCTAGACACCGCAAAAATGTGGATAGAAGATCAGAGACTCTTCAGTCAAAACCTGATGTTGAATGATCACTTTTCTCTTTCAGAAAATTTACAGGGGAAAAAATATAGCCAATATTTTACATAATGACAAACTTAACTGTAACTAAAATATCTCTTAAAATATTCCAGCCTCCTTTTGAAAGCATAAATATTGTTTATTAATTTCCTTTTTCTGAATATTTTTTTGCAATTTTTCACTTTCAGTGACATCTTCTCGAACCAGTAAGCTTTAAAGTAACAAAACTCCATAGGAACAGATTTAATGGAACAGTACAGATAAAGATGCTTCACTGTTTTGAAATTACAATTCTACTTAGTCATATCTAACAAAAAGCTTTTTCCTTGACCCACCAAACCATCCTTTCTTAGGTAAATTGACTCCAAATGAACACACAGCTTAATGAAATGTATGACTGTACGACTTCTTTTTAGAAGTTTTTAAGTCAAGCATTTATTTTTTGTTCTCTTAACCACTTCAGTTTTCCCTTAGTCCATTCTCACAGCCTGAACAAGGGACTAATATCTGCTGGAAATAAGAAGAAGGTATAGTTACAACTTTCTATAACCAAGTAAGAGCATTGTCTTCCAGAGAAGAATATTTGCTCTGTTTTTTTTCAATCTCTATACCTAACTTTCCCTATCATATATGTTGCCTCTAGGAGTGTGACATTTAATGGTATTTTGATAACGTTTCAAAGATGAGTTTCAGAAAGCAGGTGTAAAAGAGCAGGCACTTTGCAGAACACATCCTATTTTCCCAGTGTGTCTTAGTAACCATACTCGGGTCACTCTGCTAATTCACATCATGGTTGGTTTGGGATCTGATTTTTATTTATGTATGAATACAAACCAAACAGATTTGTTTCCTGAAATCTCTGAGAGTGATAAAGGAACCATAGTTTTAAAAATGTTGTTTGCTCTGAAAGCTCTTGAAGGTTGATAAGAAAAGAATGAAGTTTTCCCTAGTATTGCTGGGATTGTTCAGGTCAGATATTGTAGATTAGTTGTATTGAAAGCATTCTATGTGAAATCCATGGAGAGGCAGTATCTCTGCAATCACTTGAATAAAAATTGCCTCTAGGGACATTACATTTTAAAAATCTTTGTCAGTATCAAGGGGATCTCTTGAATCTTAACTAGGAGCTGGAAGAAATTCTATGGAATGGTCAAAGGTAAATAAAAAGCATGCCTAGTCTAGTGCGTTTCCCAGAGGATACCACAAAACAAATGACTGAAACTAATCAGTTTAAAAACTCATCAGTTTCAACTTCCAGTATGGCACTAGAACATGGGTATCTGTAGCTTTAAAAACTAAGCTTCTTTTTGCCTTCTAAATGTTTGCAAAATGTCCTTAATCTCTACTAACTAGGGAATATTTACAGAGAAATACTCACTTTCCAGCAATTGACTTTATTTCATTTACTGTTTCTACATTCTGTCTTCCTTGATCTTTGGGCAATTGCTGACTAATTGAAGCTTGGTGGATAATGTGTGGTTTAGGACCTTTCAAGGTATCCTGGCCTCCAAAGATCCTGTCCAGTCTGGGATCTCAGATTAGGCATCCCTATTTTTGGCAGAAGAGGCTGTCCTAGAGATAGAAAAGAAGTATTGCCAGGCAAAAGCATGACCTCAGGGACCATCTATAAACTTCCAGAAAAGATTTCTAAGTCTGGGGGATTTCTGCTTTAGCTCTGTAGATTTTAGGAGTGTTATTTATCATTTGTTTTTTTTATTATACTTCTCTATCTTGGGTCTTATGATTTCCTAAAATTTCTCTGTGTCCTACACATAGTGTATTTTTGCCACTATTTCTTTATTCTTGAGGTTTATCTTTATCTGTTTTTCTTGCTGTTTGGTTCAGGTTTTTGGCTTTTTGGTGGCATTTTTTGGCTTCCTTGAGAGAATTGAGTTTTGCTCCATGCAGTACACAAATGCACTGTGGAATCATTCAGGTTTGCTGTAATTATTTTTACCAGGAGCCCAAGGCATCTAATGAATATTTTTCCATTATATTACCATCATTATAATCCCTCTGTTAACCACTCATCCCTGTACTTTTGAAAGAAAAAAATATATATTTGAGAAAGGTGGAACACGTAAAATATTATACAGTGGCTCTTTAAATAGTGAAAGCCGATTAAAAAGCTCCAGGTCCAGAACATCAACATGTCCCTGACATCCTGATCCTTGTCTCTAGATTTTGACCTTAAATTTGATTTCACTTTTTTCATAGCTTAAAGTCCATCTGCTGTCAAAAACATATGCTTCCATTTTCAGCTGCTAATGATCAATAGTCTGGCTGAGCAAGTCTTACCTTTAATTGTACTACCACAGTTTACAAGATTATAATTTCCATTTTCAGGTGTCCTACTTTTATTTTGAAGATACATGCTATGTAATTAGCTATTTCCCTTATATAACTAACAGAATGTGATAATGGAAGTTCCCACTGGTTAATTTGCATCACATCTAAGCTTCCAAGCTCCTTATTGTTTTCACAGTTAGCTAATACACCTCGCCAGCAAAATGGGTCCCATAATTTATTTGTGGGCAAAAGAATTCAGCAATAGCTGCTATTGAGTTATGGTTCACATCTCATTGCATAGTAAGACTTAATTCAAGCTGGTCAGCAAATCTGCTCTTTTTGCTTTAGCTACTCCTTACCTTTCTGACCCCTGACCCCTGTCTGCACCACCAAGTGTTCCAGCAGCTTTTGTCCCTTCAGCTCCAAGTGTGTGCAACATGGGACACTGATCTGGCTAGCAGGAAACTTTTAAGCAGCTTTATTCCTTCCCACACCTTTTCTTGAAACTTGAAATACTTAAAACCTTCTGCTCTTCTTTCTCTAATCTGTGCGCTCCAAAGTTACACAGAGATAGTTGACATATATTTCCATACAGTGTTTTCATTACAAACTCTTTCTAAATGTATGATATAGCTTCCTTTTGGCAGAGATACTGGGAAAATGGGGAAGCTTACCATGAGCTAAACAACTGTGTTCAGACCTGAAGGTAGGCTAAATATCTATGATTCAGACATGTCCATATATTTTCCTTTCTCTCTGACAAAAAGGACCTGATCCCTCCCCTTATAGAGGCCCCTTTCTTCTCTGGAGCTCCTGGAGGATAAAGGACACATAGGGATTTTCCACCTTCTCTGTCACCTTACATAAAGGTACCTGAGAGGAAACCCACAAATTAGGGTTTGAAAATTGGTTTATGATCAACACCTCACTGCAGAGCAAACCCAGCTTGAGCAGGTGCACACAAGCCACCACAAACTGCTCTGTGAACCAAGCATTGATTTCTTTCTGCTTTACAGAGGGTATCAAACTGCAGAGCACAGCATATACAGAGCATTTGATGCTACACTTTTCTCTCCTGATGAATCTAACAGACAACTGCTAAAAAAACCTCTCACAGCTTGCATGCCTTTTGAAAATTATTCCATTTTTGTTGTTTGGCTAAACAGTTCTGGCTGAGGTAGGAGTGGCTTGTAAAACTTGGAATCAGCCAGAAAATCTAAATGTTAATTGGTTACAGATGAAATTTGAATTCACAGTGAGAAAGTTGACCTTTAAGTTTCGTTACCCTTGAATAACTCTCAGCCTTGGGAAAATGTACCACTGTCAAAATGTTACTGTATTGCTAGAAGTTGCACTAGAATTAGAAAGAAGTTATTCAAAATGAGGCTAAAGTATGCCATAATCATGGAGTGGTCTTATCACAGGCTGAATTAATGCAAGATCAGATACAATCACAGAGTAGTTTCGGGAATATTAGGTGATAATTGTGGAGAGTCAGATAATTACTTCAAGCGGTCAGATAACCTCTGATACTCAAATACCATGCTTGTCTCATTAGAACTTCATCTGGAAGAATCACAATACCCACTTTTTCATGATTTAAGGCAAGTACACTTTTGACTTCTTAGTGCATGATCCATTAGTTGAGTCTCTCTTATCAGCAGTGCCTCTGCTATATGAAATATATTATTCTTGAAACCAATTCCCCAAAAGTTCAAAGACCTATATTTATGTCTCTCACGTTGCTGTAACTGCAAGGTTTTATCTAGCAAATATATACATTTCCACATGACACAATAAAGATATTGATTTTAGGTTCATTCTAAACTGTCTAGTAAACAGGCTTGATCACAGCAAAGCACAGATCCTATTGACTTTGCTGGGAAGAGACAAATAAAGCTCCTAAGCTTTACTTGGCCCAAAATAACCTTTTGTAATTCTGATTTGTGGTTAAAAGGAGGAAACCCACCCTGAATTTCACTTTAAATTTGCATTGAGATTTTTGGTGTTGTTTTTTTATTTGTTTGTTTTGTTATGGTTTATTTTGATATTGTTTTTGCCTTTTCTTTCTGGGTTGTTATGGCTTTTTTTTTTGTTTGGCTTTGGTTTTTTCCCTAGTAGTATCAGGCAGCTATAACAAGGGAAAACTATCTACAAGGACATCAGAATACAAGGACACCCCTTTTGGCCATATTTTCTTGCATCTTTCCTTTCTATGGTAGCACCTCAGTTTCCTTGCAGTCCTATTCAATAATCATGACTGCAGGTCCAGACACTATTTAAAATGAGAAAGAGAGACAGAACCTGGCCAAAGGGCATGAGGGATGTTCCAGGCAGTGTGAGCTGATCCAGTGACAAGACCAAAACAATGCTACAGCTGCTGTGGCCCTTCCCCCCTGCAGCATCTTCAGGTTGCACACACACTTGCTACATACATTTTGTGTTGGGATAATGGCCTCTGTCCTGTGCATCCCCCAGCACACTAAGCCCAGATCCTGCCTGCTGCCTTAGGCTAAAAGCAGAGGAAGAGAAGGAAGAAGCCTGGAGCAAATTGAACAGGAGTACTCATATTCTAAGTGAGCTGGCTGCACACTGCCAAGACAGGCATTTGAAAGCTTGACAAAAGCAGCCCTGCCTCACCTAAGGGTAAATTTGTCACCTTTGAACTTGGCATGACTAAGTTTTAGATGTAGAAGCATGAGCTTGCAATTTTTTAACAACTGCACACTTTACTTGCTGGACATTGACGCATTGATACAAAAAACAACAGAAGTGGAAGATGTAATCAATTATATTTCTTATACCTGGATTTAAAGTATGCGATTGCTTTATGTAAATCTTGCTTCTTCTTCCATTTTCCATGCCTCCATCCTTACAGAAAAGGTCACATGATTTCTCTTTCATCAGCTTCTTAGGATTGGGATGAGGTTGACTTAAAAGGAAAGACTTTGAAAAGTGGTGTTAGGAGGCCTCTCCACCAGAAAATTCAGATGCAGATGGGAAACTGAAAAGCCTTAAAATGAAGTTTTTCTTGATTGTCTGGGATTACAGATGCAGTGGGCACTCTGCTGATATGACATTTGTGTGTGTGTTGGGCAGGAGCAAGGGCAAGGACATGCCTTGGAAGACACTAGTGTTAGCTAGCATTTAGGAAGGCTGATGCGAGGTGAATGTTAGCCTAGTGCCAACACTAATGGTTAAATCGTGTCTTTAATCTCCTGGAATTGAGGGCTTGTAACTGGCAAGGAGCCTGGACTGTCACTTGAGTGTGTTGGAAGGAAGATTCTGATTCTATTTCACTTCTTTGGGAAGAAGTGAAGAAATAAAAATACATGTCCATACCTTGCATTACTTACAGAAAGTTGTCATGACCGTTCAGGAAGCACAGCAAGCTGCAGCAGTGGCTCTCTGCACAGCAAAACCTGAGGATTCCCTCTTTCAGATGAAGGGCAAGCTGGGAGGAGGTGCAGGCTGCCCTTTCCGGGCTGTGTAGCAGCTTCCCTCTGACTCCTGGAGCCTGGGGTTTGCTACTCCACTGCTTTGCATTTTACTG
>VWYI01011217.1:0-25690 GCA_013399455.1 Anthoscopus minutus | reverse complement strand
GAACACCATGATCTCTTCTTTTAAAAATTACATTTGAAACATGAATACCTAATTTTTAGATTTGCAGACCTCCATTGCTTTAAGGTGCACCTGTCCATCAGCTTGATGAAGAATTTGGCTTACAAAGACAACCCAGGGTTGGGCAGGTACAGCCCCAAAGAGACCAGAGAAGAGGTCACATCAGGTGTTCCACAGTGTCTCTCCCTCCAGATTAAGGTTTTTTCTTCTAGGAAACCAGAAACCACCAACAGTTCTAACTGGTAAGCAGTTCTAATTCCTGGCACACAGAACCATTAACAAGCCTCTGAGTTTCTGTTCATCTATATTCCATGTGACTAAACTGAAACAATATTATTCCCTGAATTTGTGGACATGGACCTACCACTATTAATCAATATAAAAATGATGAAAGGATTTGAGAAGTCTGGAAGGTGGATTGCTTCTTTTTTGCCTGAATTTGTTTGCAAATTCTAATCTTCTACCAAGCTTTCATAGGAGAAGAGGAATAATCAAGCAGGGGAAAGGCTTCTTGAAGCCACATGGTATATTTTGGGAAAAACAGCCAAAAAAACTTCAGAGCTTTTGGGATGACAGACAAAGTCAAATTTTCATGACACAAAGCCATTGATCCACACATTCCCGAAATCTCCCATGTAGAAAGAAATTAGTACCAGACCTGCCACACCAGAAATCATGTTGCAAATAGTAGCACCATAACCACGCCTGCCAGCCAGCTTCTGCCACTTCACTGGCAAGGATGAAGCTTTGCAGGTGTTACAGTCAGCCCAAGAACACCTTTCCTCCTCTCCTGAGACTGTTCAGTTTGGAACAAGTCTTCCCCTTCTGCTGGGAATACCCCCCATGCTGTTTCCTCAGTTTACTATTTCTAGATCTCCTCCACCTCTAATGTATCCCAGGTTAATAAAAATCCATCTTATTTTCAAAGAATGGCTCTTTTGGGCTAATCCCAGCTCACTGGACAACTAAATGTTTTTCTTTAATCCTTTCTTCACTCCCAAAACACTATGAAAGTTTCATTTGAGGTTGGCTGCTGCACCTGGTTTTTCAGTTATAAGAGGATTATTAATGGAATTGAGAAACATTTAAACAAAACCTTAATTCGTAAAAGCAAGCTGAGGCCATACATTGGTATCAGACAGCGCCATCAGGTTACGAGGTGTTCTAGCAAAAGACTTATGAGTACAGGCCACATGTTTTAAGTTGTGGCCAATTGGTTTCCTAGTTGGCCCTACACTGCTTTGGGAAATAAATAGAGAAATGGAAAGCAAGAGTGAACAACCAAGGGAAATACTTACAAAAGCTAAAATTTGGAAGGGGAATATTTGGCACAGTCTCACTGATCAGTCAGTCACTCACTCCCCTTGTGCAGGATTGACAGGACCTGAATCAGGCTAATGCCTCAGAGGAGTTGCTTTCTCACAGGGAGGGAGCAACCTTTGCTTTCTATGCAGAATAATTTTCTTCTCTGCATAGAGAATGCATTTAGCAATAATGAATGTTTTCACTCAAATTAATGCAAATGTGTCTCATTGCACATGAGATATGAAATAAATGCTCTCATCTTTCAGATATATTTAGTCTAAATAGAATACTATCAAAATATCTATGTGAAACATCAAGATACTACATTTCTTGTTTTGATGGTCCAGATGCAAAGAGGTGGCAGCTACCAGGGTTTTTTTTTCAGATATCCTTCTGCAAGAAAACTTGTTACATATTTTATACCCCTTTGCACATCCAAATATGCTTACTCATGCAAAATTTATTTAAGCACATCCTTCAACTGAAAGAAAACTGAAGGGTAGGATTAATTAGCACAGCATGTTTGATCACTTTCTTTAAGGGTTCCCTGTCTGTTTCCATGGTTACACTACAGGAAGAATGACAATCTCATTTAAAAAAAATGATAAAAAAGCTTATAGGGGATCATCAAAACTTCAAACCTTAATGGCCCATGTGCATAAAAGCCAAAAGGTAAGTGGCGGATCGCCAGGTGAGCCCACAATATTTACATATTGCTGCCTGAGCAGTCTTTCAGCCTGGGAAGGTGGAGGAAGGACCTCCTGACAAGCACTGAAACCCCCTCTGGTTCCTGTGTCATACAAAAGATAAATGATCAACACATGTCCTGCTGTTGCAGCCCTATTTTGAGAGAAAGAATCCAAGGATAAGGCCCAGTTATTAGAATTAAGGTTGCGTCAGACCCACTGGAGAACTTGTGTGTAATTATGGGAAAGACCGACACTGTTTAATGTTCTCCAGGCACTGACTTCTATCACTATTCTTTATCCAAAATGAAAGAAGAAATTGTTCTGATGGATTACATATTGCAAGGCTTGCACAACATCATCTAGCTGCTCTGTGGCACAAACCACAACATACTTTTAACTCATTCATTAAACAACAGCTCAGGATACCCCAGGAAGCCTGGTACTTAAATACAGAGTGAATGATCTATGCCTATGTATGTTTATGTCTTTAACACAGAAAATCCCCTGCTGCATCCTACTCTGAACTTTAAAAAAAAAACAATTTTTTTTTTAAGAATAAATTTTCTTGCTTGGTAAACACAATTGTCTCTGCTTCATCTGGCTGTATATTAGACTCAGAGGATGTATCTGATTTTGCCTAGGATCAGTTATTGACAAAACATATTTTATTGATTTATCACTGCAATTTTAAAATTGTATTTGGCTTTTACAAGAGGCTGTAGCTACATCCAGACTCGAGACCTATCCAATACACACACCTTTGGCTACATGAGCACAAATATTAATATTTGATATCTCTCTAGCTGCAGGATAGCTTCCTAGTCAACTTCATATGACAATCGGGAAGCCTTTGTTCACAGCAAATATGATTCTGCAAATGAAAAAACCAGTCATGTCTGCAAAAACAAAGGAATTCCAACCATGTGCATGGTTTCCCTTTCTATTATACCTCAAATGTGTTGAGCAGTTTATTATTGTGCTTTAGATATACTTAAAAAGGCTGTAGCAAGCATACTAAAAAATAAGGTGTTTTTCTTGTTGTTTTTCCTTGATTCAGATTCTTTATGTGCTTCCCTTTTTAGCTTCCTGTTTTGTTTATTTAAAAATTACTTAGTTTGAAGTAAATGGATTATTGAACTGTAACTATGAGTCAATAATAATATTAAAATTTTGTTAATGTATTCTGTTGTAGATCATGAACTGTCAACTTAACCTATTTAGTCAGCTACTTGTTTTCCAACAGAAGCACATTTATTCAGTGAATACTTGAGTGACAACAACAAAAAAAAAAGTAAAATGGCTGGAGACACTGATGCTACTTCAATGAAGCAGTCAGCACTCTAACACAGAAGCCAGTTCCTGGCAATCAAAAGCGTCCTGCAGCCTTTAGGTCCCTCTGCTGTTTATCTGAATGTATCTGTCTCCAACATGAAGCTTTACCAGAGCATCTGAGTTAAATTCCTCTCAAATAAGATAAATTACCTACAATAACCTATGTCCTCGTCCTAATATAGCCATTAGGACATGATAGTGCTGTTCATTTATAAAAGTTACTCGCGATCAGAGAGAGACTAATTAGGATCTCAAATTAATATTCCCAAAATGCGCTTGAGCGATGACTAGCCTTCCAAACTGGAGTGCAGGAGTCAGTTTTCAAGAAACAGAGAGAAGTAAGACAAAAGGCATGTGTGCCTCTCAGCCTGCCTGGTTTTTCCAGCTGTTATCAGCTGTTGTAGTAAAAGATTATTTTCCCCTACAAGTCTTATCTCATGTATGTCTTCAGACAATCACGGTAACACAGACAGTAATTATTCTAATCTGTGAATAGGACTCAATTGTCAGTTGACAAACACAAGTTACAGAATGGGGAGACACAGAAATACTTTTCCTGCAACAGAAAGAATGACTCTAGCACTCGTGAAAAGTGTTTGCCCCTTTCCAACAAATCCGACATCATCTTTCTCATTATAACCTCTCTCCTCTGCCCCCTGTGCCTCCCAAAGGATCATAGGGCATAGAAAAAAGGGATATAAGAAAGAGCTCAGCTCTTGGTTGTATATTATAAGATCCCTTTGGCTAATTTGTTTGAAAGCTATTATAGCTACAAAGCTGTTTATTTCTTTGCTTTAAAATCCTTGTAAATTATTTTTGATACATTTTGAAAAACAGGCACACTGATTTTGAATGTGTACCATGACCGAAAAATTCATTTCTTGTCAATAAGCAGGAAAAAATCACATTAAAAATTGGGTACTGTGCAAAAAGTGGTACAGAAATACAAAAGAAATATACACTCCACTTTTGACGCCAGGAAAATGTATCTACCCCCATGGCATTCTGGGTCAGCTGAACATGAATATGTTCAAAGTGCCTCTACTTGTCTAGGAGGTAGAAAAGTAACAGTAAGGGCAGAAAAAAAAAAAGGAAACAAACTGCATCAACATTAGAAACAGTCACATAGGTGTAAAAGCTAGCAGGAATCAAGGACAGCAAGCATTTTCACAACAAAGACAACTTCTCCATTACAGAAACGACCTGGATTCCTTATGGACATGGTATGCATGCCCACAATACACTTAACAGGTGATTGATTTAAATATTCCAGATTGATTTAATATTTCCATCTGGATTTTTGTGTAACAATTTGTTGTTTCATAAAAGTCTATGAGAAGATGATGTCCTCTATATATGATACTCCTATAAATGCTCCAGCAGGAACACACCACTGTGCTAATAAGGCTGTAAGTGAAAATGTCAGATTTACTCATTTCACAGTGAAGTTATTAGGTCTGAAGCAAAGAGTTAACAATTGCTGAACAGATGGTTTTAAATTGGAAAGATCTGCAGAGTGCAGGGAGGAAGTTCCAGAAAGGACAAACAGGCAGAAAATAATTCTTCACTGAAAATGAGAGTTAATGCATCTCAGGATATTTTAATATTCCTTGAGAAAAGAGGGAAAACGAGGAAGCAGCTATGAATGAATGAGTCTAGTCTATGCTGGACAATTATTTGTGTAATAATAATAATTGACATGTGGAATTATAAGACATGACTAATGAAGACAAGAAAGGTAACAGACCACGTTCACAGTTTTGAGGTATGTTACATCACCATCAGGATTTTCCCCCTAACAAACCAAAGGAATCCACTAAAGAGAAAAAGATATTCAGGAGAATAGTGTTGTATGGAGACAAATTGAGAGCTATGGATGTCCCATTTGGTGAAGTGTAATAGTCCATCAAGCACCAAACACAGAAGCTAACAACCTACTGCAGGCTATTGTGTTTGAAGCTAACAATTTACTGTGATCTCTACCTTTACAACTAAAAGCAGGATAGCAAGGGTCATTTCTGGATGACTCCATCTGGCATTTAAGTAAAAATGAACCCTTTTCAGCTGGTAACTGGATAACTTAACATTTGATAGGTACTTGACGTATGGCATGAGACAGGTTAAATACAACACAGCAGTAAAGAAATAAACATGCTTGCTCTCAAAGACTTCTCTTTTTTAGAAAATCATCACATAGACAAACTGCCTCCCCCTCTACCCATGTGCAAAGAGAACTGAATGCATACCAGATGCAACTCAATTGTATGCAGGGCACCAGTACCATTAAAGTCCTTCATCCTGTTGTATGAAACCTGACAGCTGAAGAACTGTTTAATAAGCAAAATTTGGTGCTACTGTAGTGGTTCACAGTCATCCACATAGAAACACAAAAGCTAAGTTTCACTGACGGTTTTATGTCCGAACATCTAATCCCAGTTGTTTGCCCTCAGGTAATTTTTTTTTTTTTAACTGAAACCCATAAAACACTGGCAGTGACAAGGTGATGCCATGTACTGCTCTCTCCACTTACTGAAGGAGTCCACAACTCACTGAAGAGTCACCCATGTAGTGATGGACAAAAGGCAACAATAGAAGCATGGCTACTGGGATGTTGGTCTATGGAGTGACTCATTCCAGTTTTGCTGATCTGTCATGTCTTAACTGTAAAATATCTGGACAACTTTGATGAAAAGCATCTCTCAAGTCATGGTCAGCTATTAAAAGTCTAATCAAGTAGCTGAAAATTCACTTGAACTTGGATAAACTACTAGGTTAAGTAGTTTAACAAGAACAGGGCTACGTGGAAAAGCAAGTATTTGAACAATATTAACATCTATAGGCAAACAATATTTTTGAAAAGCAGCTCTAACAAGTATTTTGCTTATAAATCAAACGACACTGCCATTTGACATCACCCTGCAGGAGTGGAATATGAGAATTTAAAAATGTCACCCCACAGGTGCTGAAACCACCAACTCTTACAATACAAGGTTTGACTTTTGTATAAATGACAAAATTCCATGGCTTGTACCCACCAGATCCTCGCTCCTGTACTGCAGAGTCAGTGCAAGTGCATTTGATGTGCCTCCTTTTCCAGCCAAGGTGTCCCCTGAACACACATCCCTATGCTGCAGAATGCAGCTGCATTTGGTCCCTCATCCACCCTCAGCTCATGAACTACAGCTGCCCTGCCTGGCACAAACTGGTCTCTAGAGCTCATGGAGTTTAATCCAGGCTGCTTCTAGTACCCAAGCCAGACTATTTATAGATTAAACAAATATTTAGCTGAATTTTGTTATCGCTACAATGTGTTATCTCACAATTTACGTATTCCCTTAGTAGGTAAAACACTGCCTTGGAGTTCTACCTAAGAACTCCAGTACATTTTGCATGTGTTATCACACTAGTACATACATTCACATACTAGGTAACATCCATAGCATCTAAAGCCATATCTGACTGCACAGGCTTAAGTCAGAGAAAAATTATCTGGAAACAGACATTAGTGCAAAACTAACAAAACTGGAAAAAAACCAAAACAACTCAATTATATAAAAGCTTTTTTAAATATAAAAAACAAAACAACTACAAAATAACCTGAAGATTTCACTAATTTTCAAAATTGTTTCCACTTTGCTTTCAAAAGTAAAGCCATTAAGAGAATCTGCATAAGGACTGTTGTTTCTGTAAAGTAATATAAAAATACATCTAACAACAGAAATCTATTGAGTCTCAGATTCACCTGTTCAATTGAATTGCTCCTCAAAATTCATTTAATGTATATGTCATCTTAAATTATCTGAATCACAAATCTTATAAGAAAATTTATATGTGAGAGACATTCCAATATGCTTAGGTCTAAATTATTATTTGACTTTGCATCAGTTAAGGCATCCATATTCCTGAAAGCCATCTATTCAGTTCTTAATACAATTTTGTCAAAGAAAAAGAAGAAATGAAAGCAGACAATTTCATTTCTTTAAAAGTTACATTAAAAGGGCATTAAGGCTATTCCTTAACAGTACACTTCTGGAAATGTGTAGTTAAAACTCAACTACTTCTAACGCAGCATTTTTCTCTAAAGTGATAATGAACACTAAAATGCTACCACCAGAATGGCAAAGCTGGAGCTATACAACCCAGTCTAGTCCTTTATGTGCAGATGTAAACCTACCAAGTCAGTAGAACTGCAAAACCCTGTATTGTACCAAAAAACAAGTGAGAATTTGTACTGAAACCAAGCCATTCTTTTATCTATTCAACTTGGGAACAATGGATGTACTTCTGAATGCAGTGCTCAATAAAAATTACTTGTAGGTTGCAAGCAAAGGATCCTTATTAGTACTTCGACCACTGACAAACTACTACTGTCATACTGTTACTGAAACATTCCCTGCTTTATTTAAACCATTTTCTCTATCAAGTTTGCATGTGTGAACTGACTGTTAGCACACATCAGCATGTCTCATTTAGTATCACAGCCTACAACCTGCATAGCAAAGCTGGTGGCAATCCTGAGCACTGTAAGACAACTGGGCAAAGGATTGGCAAAATTTCAAGAAGCTAACATCAGGCATTTGTGTTTATAAAGTACATTTCAGTGATCTGCTGTCTTTTTCCTTATCCCTCTGCCTGCCCTTTCTTGATTTTAGCTTTTTCCTAAGGTCTACAGACAGGTCAGAGCTGAACCACATTTCCAGCCTTCTGGAAGAGCCCAGAAGTAACATAAAAACATTGCAATAACATATGCTTAAAAGCAAATATAGTCACAAAAGCAAGTAAATTTGATGCCCAAGTGACTTAAAAATTGCTGCAATAAGAATGATATGAATATATTCATGGCTGTGGGTGAGAATAAAAGAGATTACATCTGAAAATCTTCTCCTACCTTATTTCCAATGACCACATAAAACAGCTGCTGTACAACTTGACATATTATGAGCCAGAAAAGCCAAAGGTGTACAATTGACCTTGGAGAAGAGCTTGAGGACCTTTAACAAGGTGAAGCTCTAAATTGCCATTCTCCCTACCACGTAAATCCAAAGTTACTCAGCACCATTTTCTCCCATGCAAACCTGTTTTTAATGTTCCCACATCACCCAGACATAAAGCTGCTGATTCCTGATTCTCCCACTTTTAAGTTTTTTAACCTTGGGTCTTTCAAATTATAAGACCAAAAGGTCAAGCAAAGTATGCTTATTTGTAATATACATAAGGGTAACTACTTGGAGGTGTTTATTTGTATAGTTTTTGGAATTGGAAGTTGCTGCAGAAGTGTTGAGTATTGCTAAGACAAGCACTGCCTGACCACTTCTAGTTATCATCAAGGCTAACTGATGATACAGGGGAAACTCATCTTAGCGCAGGTAGCCCTGCAAGCATGATTTTA
Source organism: Anthoscopus minutus (assembly GCA_013399455.1). Lineage (NCBI taxonomy): Eukaryota > Metazoa > Chordata > Aves > Passeriformes > Paridae > Anthoscopus > Anthoscopus minutus. The sequence continues at coordinate 16,957 of VWYI01011217.1, read as the reverse complement.
ATTTATATCAGGACAAATTATGCATCTATGAATATATTAATACAACCAGCACTGTGTATTTCAGAAGGAATGAAAAAATTTATGCATAAATTATTACGAATCACCTAGATAAAAATGACTGTGTTGCAGAAAAGTAAGGTTTTAAACTGTCTGGGACAAAAAAAAAAAAGATGTTATAAATTACAGAGCCATCATTTCTTTAAAATGCAATCTCGATTATGGAATTATTTCAGATGGTGTTAAAGGCACATTTCTCTTAATGAACTGCCAGTTCTGCTCACATTAATCTTTTTCTTTGCATATCAATATTTTTGTTCTGAGTGATGATGAATTTTTTCTTCTTTAATCCACACCTTTCACAGTTAACCTTTAATATCTACATAGCTGATTATATCCTGTGTAAAATAAATCTGCATAACTATTAACACACTAATGACATTAAAATAATTTTAAAACTTGGCATAATTTTCTTACTATAATACAGTATGTTCACTTAAATAAGGAATCATAAAAAAAAATCATAATCAGACCAAGAGAGCAAAGATAGTACTATGTGAGCTACCTGGAGGCCTGTATTCAAAAGCTTTATCATGAGCAGTGCCTTTTTTTCTATAGTATTTTTTCCCTGTAACTACTGTAACAAAAACAAGCAAGGAAGTTTCAAAACAATAATGTGTTAATGAAAGCCTAATATTTTACATACAGGTGCTTGTAACCATGATAATCAAAAGGATATGGAGAGGTATAAGAAGAGAAAATGTTCTCATATAAAACTGAGAGAACACCATCACATGACTGAATAAGGCTTTTTTTCAAATAAAANATGGATGGATGGATGGATGGATGGATCTCTTCTGTGCAGACAGCAGATCAGAGTTTGCCATGTCTTTTGTGCCATTGTCATGTAACAGTCTAGTTCACACTTAAGTGGGCAATACAAAAAATAATGATTATCATAATAACACAGCACTGAGCTAGCTGCAGTACAGAGGACGTTCAAATCCCACGTTCTTCTTATGCACAAAATACTGAAACAGGTTTTTCATTGCAGTTGTTTTAATGGTGCCATAACCAACTTCCTTTATTACCCTTGATGGATAATTAAGATGCTTTCCTCCTATTTAAAGGCTTGATATAGCTCTCACTTGTAACAATAGAGAATTGCATTGAGCCCTAAGTAATCTGAGATGTGTTTAACAGGGGACCCATTTAGTGAGTCACACCAATCTCCAGATTCTTCATGCTTTTTAAAAAATAAACATTTTCCTTTTCAGTCAATAATCCTATACAGTGCTTCTCAGTGGCAAGAGCTTAAGTTACAGCCTCTGCTTTAGGAAAAGCTGGAAAGAGCCGTATTCAAAGAATTTTAATGTCAATTGTTAAAAAGCAATCAATGAAGACTGGCATAGACAAAAATTCAGTAAGTGGCTCTACTTTGTATTAACAATTGGCAGAGAGAAGCTGAAGTCTTGCATAGCTGAATACAGAACCTCCCTACAGTTTTTGCAATTGCTGTCTCCAGACAGAAAAACCATGTCAAATCTATTCTTTCTTCATAGACTATGAAGACCAATTTCTGCCCATGAGGGATTCTTACTGCCCTGACTCTGACATGGTAATTTTTTGTATAGATTTAACTGGTACCTCAATAAAACCATCAGATCTATGAGGCAAATTAAAAACAAACCAAATAAATAGGAGAATAAAGAAACATTTCCTGCAGCACTAGACCACACCCTCTCCTCTGAAACAATTCTTTAGCCAGAAATCAGATCTACCCCTTTGCACTGCTGTTGTTTGAAATTTTCTGCCACCTACCTATCTCCCTCCCCATCTCACCACAGGTCTGGGCATCACAACAGAAGGTCACAAGCACAGCATATGAAGCCCTTGCTCCTGGGAGGGAAAGGGAAGAATGCAGCTTTGGCTACTCCCTGACAGCAGCCAGTTGGACCATTAGAAATTGAGAAGGAAGGTCTGGGGGTGGAGAGAAAGCCTATCATCCCGAGAAAGCAAAATAAATAACATGGCAGCCTGCCACCGGTCTCTGGGCCCACAGTGCCCACAGCTTTTGCATTTTTCTTTCCTCCATGAGAAAAGAATCCTACAACATTTTTCTTTCCTCCAAGAAAAAAGATTTGAAGGTGTCATAGCTACCTATCAGCTCTGCTCCTAAGCTCTGACCTCACTTTCCCTGGATCTAGGAAGTGTGGACCCTGTTTTTACCCTGATTCAGTAACAGGCCATCAAGGCTGTTCCAGGACAAACACAGTCTGCTCTGCTGCTCCATCCCCAACTGTAAACAGCAACAGCAGCTTCTGCTCTCCATGGAAAATGAGGTATTTACAGCTCATTACAAAAATAACTGTACTTTATAATAAAGACTTGCAAGCTGATTCAGATTGGAGCGGTTTGAGGTTCACTTTCCCAGTTCCCACTTCTTTTTTTTCAATGTCCTCACAACATTGTCACTGAAGTAATCTTCCTTTCTTGATATTTAAAACAACTAGAGTCCTCAGAGAAGCCCATTACTGTCCTTCCTGAGGGGTAAAAGAACCAATTCTTCAGATTTCAAAGGCTGTTATCAGAAAGGAACAGGTTGCGCCTGGAGTAATAGCAACCTCCCACAGGAATATGGGAAAGAAATGTCTTTTCTCTCCATGTTCAACTCAGTCAGGGTGTTAGAAGGGTCTGTGGACCTATATTTGGGGCAAACTGGTTTTCTTTACCACCAGCAGCCTCTGATAGCCAGGACCCAGACAGCTTCCAGCCCTTCTCTAGAGCCTGCAGAAGGGCTGCTGTGGAGGGCAGGAGCTGTGTGGGGCCAGCTGCCTCAGGGGTGACTGGGCTGCTCCTCCAACGCACCCCAAAAGGCTGTGATGTTCCTTAGGCTCACTCAAAGCCTAAAAGGGAGCCAGCCAATATAACCAGAGGCACTCCCAGAGGGATTTTGCTAACGACCTCATCAAGCTTCACCAGCAATATAATACCAGCTCTTTGGGCACTCCTTATATCAGCATCTTCAAGAACTGATACTCTGTGGAACATTTACACGGGAAAAACATTGCAGTTATCCATGCAAGCAATCTTTCATGCTATTCAACTTTTCATAGGAATTTTATACAATACATTACTAAGAAACCCTTGTGGGATTCTTACTGTGAAGGAAAAAAAACCCTACTGTTCTTTTTTCAACTTGTCAACATAGTTTTAGCAATTTTAACAGTAAGCTATAGAGGAATAACCTTGTCCCTCATGACAAACCCCTGTCATGCTCTCCGCAGAAAAATCTATATGGAAACGCATGAAACCGTCCTCTCTAATACTCAGCTGCAGTTTTAAACTGCAGCTCCATTGAGTATAATTCCCTTTATCTTAATCCTCAAATCTCTTTCTCCTGCTATCTATTATTAATCATTCTATGTATCTAGAAGGATGCATGGTTGAATCACACTGACTTGATTCTTTTACTACATGAGAGGACTTAATATTAACAAAATTCCAAAAGCCTCGGGCAGGACTTTCACCATAATACAGACCTCCTGCAGATCCTTACTCATCCAGAGATCTCCAAAGACAACAAAAAGCAGTATAGAAAAGCTTCAGGGTCAGTGTTATTTGAGAGACTAAATGAAAGACATTTCCATGAAGATGTCATGCTGTTTTTCTTCTCCAAAGCCCTTTCTCACAGATGAGAAGGAGCAACTCTCATATTGCAGAAACAAGCATTAATGCATTAAAGTACTAAGTTCCTGATGCTCTTTGTTACTCACCTCGCAACACTACAATTTGATGGTAGTGTTACTGCAGTTTGAAGATTTTTTTTTAAAGGACTAAAATTGCCAAAAATTGGGGCAGGGATTGAGAGGGAGGTGAAACATCTATTCGAGTCTTTTCTAAATTTTTCAATTTAGAAAATTGCTAGTCATCAAGTTTTCCTATCCTTGCAAATGATACTCAAGCTAACAGTACTTCTAGACCTGTTGTTCCATACTTTGAAATTGTACTTTGTACTTGTGTGCCTTCTGTGTAGGTATCTAAACTGGGCAGGTGCCTGCATAGTTTATACACCCTTGGAGTCTTGGAGTCATAGCACAGAGGAAAAGGCAGTATACATACTAAAAAGAATGGCATCTAATTAAAAGATGTGATTACACAAAAGGTCCTTGCACTTACAATAACTGCACAATCCAAAACAGAGACCAAATAGGTCTTCAAACTTCGCATTCACCCACTTCATGCAGCTCACTTCTGCTGCAGGTCTAACAGAAGAGATGAAAGGAAAAGGCAGCTGCAGGGAAGATACACAAAAAATTCCCTGAGAAACAAACCCCAGCAGCAGGTTGATCATCTCAGAGGTGAAGCAGGCCAAGGGCCCTACTAGTGAGTTGGCCAGTTTCTCTCACAGCCTCAGAAATGCTTTTACTGTGTCACATGCTAGTCAACTCTAAATGTTTTGTTCTCAACACAAATGACCTGATGATACTCTCAGTGCATTGAAAGGTGATGTCACTTCAAAGCTATATAAATCTTTTATCAGAAAATATCTAATAACAAGTATAACTATGTATTTTTCAACTCAGAAAGCAAAAGACTTTTTAACAAAAGAATATTAATAGTAGCTGTGCTATAATCAGATTAAAGGTCCACATTGTTCCTGGAGGTGTCAGAACATTAGATTGCTAGTGGCTCTTTTCAGATAATAAAAAACAAGGCATGAAAAGAATAAATCCTTCCTGGAAAGTCCCACAGAGAAGGCGGGACGCACCTCCCACCTGATTATTGTCATCTATTTAGGGACTTGATGTTGCAGTTTATCAAGTATGATAATCTGCATGCAAACATAATTAATTATCCAATCTTGATTTATAACAGCATATGCAATAACTAAATAGCAATATCCAATCATTAAGAAACAAAACAAAGCAAGCACAGTACTTACTGAGTCACAGAACACAAGAAGGAGAATTTGCCTAGTTCAATCTGCCAGACTGTTCGAGGAGGCTTAGTCCACTAAGGGAAGCAGAGATTTCATAACATCTCTGGGCTGCTCCAGTGCTGAACTATTTTCATACCAAACATTTCCCTCCTTACAGCCAGTTGTGTTTCAGCTTATGACCATTATCCCTCATCGTCCCACTGTGCACCTAAGTAAAGAGCACCACCATGCTCCTAGTAACCAACAGCACTGGGAGACTGCAGAGCTCCTCATTTCATTACAAAAGCCAATCCTGTGGATCAAATATGGTTTACCTTGACTAAAAGTGGCAAACACTTCCTTCACACACTTCCAAGAAGCCTCACTCCATTATTTTCTAAGGGATAGTGCTTGACCAAGCTGCAGTACTCCAGACCTTCTTTCTTGCCCTTCCTGCAGATGGGTAAAGCAATAACCTTTCTCCAGTTATTGGGAACCTCCCTCTATCTACAGACTGTCAAAGATCACAGAGAGCAGCCTGACAATGACATCAGCTGGCTTTCCCAGTACACTCAGATGCATGGTGTGATTCTTGGGGTTGTCCAGGAGTTGGACTCTATGATGCTTACAGGTCCTTTCCTGAGCTCAGACTGACAGGCCTGTCATTACCCAGATCTTTCTTCCAAACCTCCTTGTAGATGGGTTTCCCACTTGCTAACCTCCAATCATCTGGGACCTCCTCAGCTAAGCAGGATCAAGGACAAATTATGGAGAGTGGCCTGATGAGCTCTTCTGCCAGCTCCTTCAATAGCCTCACACAAATCCCATCTGGACCCAAAGACTTGCGAGTGTCTGAATGGCAGGGGAGGTCACTAACTACTTCCTCCTGGATTGCAGGGGCTCTGTTCTACTCCCTGTCCATGTCTACTGGCTCAGAGTTGGTGCCTCTGAGAATTTCTAGTCTTTCTGAGGCTGAGGCAAATTTCTTACAGTGTTACTCATTAGAGGCTTAAAATACTTTATTTCTTTTTAAGACTGGTATATGCAGGAGGGAAAATAAACAAACTCATAGACAGCCAAATTCATACCACAGGATCAAAAATAATTCTTGCACTTCATTCCATAAGAATTCCTAATATACTTTACTTTCCTCTGGAATTTTAATTTGATTTAAAAAATAATGCAGGTACGGTGTTCAAGGACTATTTTTCACAGCAACAATTACCCAAGATGTAGTCTCCCCTATTATGTCTTCTCAAGAAAGCCATTTTTATAGGTCATCAATTTTTAATTTGATAAAGCCTCTATATTCTGTTCTCCCATTTGACCGCTGGGTCTTCTCATAAATGTTCATTTCCTAGCAGCTAGAGCACAATGAACAGAAAAGCAAACTGCTGTTCATCTGAACAAAGACACTCCCACACAGTGAACTATCTATGTCTGAGAGTCCTGCTATACAAAAACACATGCCCACAGTTATTTAAAGATTCCACTTCAGTCACAGTGCAATGCACTGGCAGACATGAATAGCCTTTATTTTACCTTGTTTATTCAAGAACTATGATCCACTAGCCTACTTTTAAGTATTTGATATCCAACAGTGAAGAGATTAAATAAGCCTGACGCCAAATGAAAAACTTCAGACCTGATGATGATTTTTTTTTAGTAAACTTATGAAACCAAAATCTGAAGGTCATGAGAGACTAAAAGGCTCTAGGCTCTAGGATTTTATATTTATTATGCTAGCAAAGTCAATCCTATTTCTAACAGAAACTGATTTCTTGATATGTTCTCTCCTGCCCTGAGTGCATTTGAAAGCAAAGCAACCATTTTTCTAATTTCCACACTGCTCCTCATGTAATTAATCAAGTATACAATCTAAACTGACTTCCTTTCTAAGCACATTATTGCAAATCAGTCATTTGTGGGAGAAAAACATAAAGAGAAATAAGACTGTATTTTGGATCTTTTTTAAGAAGAGTCATACTGGGAGGGTAGAAGATGGGCTATAATAATACAGTATTTAAATAAGTAAATATGCACAGGGGCATTCAAAGAGCACACAGGTGTGCTTTCATTTCTCATACTTCCAGTGATAGAGGTCATGACTTTTCAGACTCTCTTTAACCTCATCACCTCTAGTTTTTCATCTTGGTTCCCAGAAGAGAAATTTAACCAATCTGGTTTTCAGTTTTATGAGCTCATGAGCCATGAAAGAAAATCTAACTAAAAAAAAAGAGATATATAATCTCTCTGTGTACAAAAGTAGATTACACAGATGTTTCTGTTATGTCAAGGCAAACTTAAAAGAGAAAAAATATGCTCTGCACAATATTACACATTCATGTCTCTACCAGTGTGTATTTCTTTCTGGTTGTACTTACACATTTCTAGTCCCTCTATCAAAATCACACACAATAGTCAACCTTAAACTCCTGCCAACACCAAGCTGCCAAAATCCTGCCTTTCATGTCACATGGTGTCATCACTGGGATATTTAGCCTGGTGCTACAGTGAGGTAACAATTTCATCAAAAGTGATAGATAGTTGCATTTCCTACTACAGCAGGGCACTAACAAGTGTTCCACTCTGTGCCCTGTGCTGTGGCAGCACCAGGCAACACAAGCACACAGAGTCAACTTAGGTCTGAGTTGGACATTTCAGTGATCGGTTCACACCTCCAGCAGTGCATTTAATAGTGCTGGTGAAAGGCAGGTTTTTTTCTTTTCTCTTAAAAACACAAGGAAAAAGTTCCCCTCTCCCCAGCCACACAAGCCATAGAGTTTCAGCAACCCACAACCATTGGAAACATTTTACATGCAAAAGAGTTTGTGATATTTTTTTACGGTTTTCAGCCTCCACCAAAGCTAGAGAACATGAAGAACATTGTTACAGTATCCTGAAAGATTTATAATATGGAAATACTCAGAAGTCAGATTAGTTCATAGGGTTCTATACAAATAAATGATACAACTCTTAAACAGCACGACACCTTCAACAGATGGTTAACTCATATTTCACTACAAGAACACTTAATGATGCACCTCTTTCATTTCCTTAAGAGATGAAAGCTTATAGTAAAATGCAACATGCAAGAATGGCTTTTTCAAGCATTTATTTCAAAAAACAGCAAGTTTTGAAAAATGACAACAAAAAATCATATGCAAACCAGGAGACAATTTCTTCTAATACTATTTCTCTAAATGCCTTACAATCTAAAGGCCAATCAAGTTCATGTGGACTGTGTCCACCTTAAGTTCTGTTCCCTCCACCAGCATAGCAAATACACACTGAGCTGTTAATTGCAGTAACGCTAATTAAAAGACAAAACCTCATGACTACATTAACAGTGAAATTGCCAATTAGCACACAAGGCTTCCTCATTACTGCTGCTGCATGAAATGTGAAGCATGATGTGGATAGCAGTCATAAAATTCAAGACAGTTTGAAAAAGTCAATAGGTCACATTTTCAGCTTACTTCAAAAGTACTGCTGGAATCAGTAACTGGGAAGCTGACCTACAGGAAAGAAAGAAATTCTTACAATCTTTTGTGAAAACCACTAAAGAAAAATATTGCCATTTTCCACATCTGCATTCACAAAGACTTTCAGAGGAAAGAGTACTTGCCTTGGTGTAGCCACTAGAAAATTTAAAAGGCTTAAAAATTTAAAAATCGGTCAAAGGCTAAGATTTCAGTGGATAATTTATCCTGACCTTATACTCCACTAAAGGCTTCCCCAGAAAAAACTAATGGATACGGAAAGCAGTCCGGGTGATCCCAGTGTCCATTATTCTATAGAAGGAACACTTATTCTTGTGTCCTTCAGTCTCTTTCAATGACCATTTAATGAAAGTTAATCCAGATTTCCGCAACCTTTGAGCTGCTTCCATAAAGTGATTGTGCTTTTTATACAGTCTGTATTTCCTCAGGTCTCTCTCTACCTTTCTTCTTTTCTTTTTAGAAGTTTTTAACTCTAATTCAGAGGTCTCATGGTAAATAAAATGGAAATACTTTCAGCATTATCTTCCTTGAGAGAACTGGAGTAATATTTGTTTTTCACTTGCTCCCTTTTAATCAAGCATTTTGTTGACCATAATCAATTTCTTCACTCAGGAGAAAAATGTGCAATTATCTACAATGAAGAAGGTGTGTCTAAGGAATAGGGTGGGGGGGGAAGAGAAGTCAATGGAACCATCTGTCTGACATTCCTAGGACATTATAAGAGACTTGTAATTAACTGCTTGCCTACCAAAGTCTGCCAGCTTTAACTCCCCCGTGTCACTGATCAGAAGGTTCTGTGGTTTCAGGTCCCTGTGCAAAATGTAACGCTGGTGGATGTAAGACAGTCCTCGCAGCAACTGAAATAAAAATAACTGAAAAAGAGGGGGACAAAAAAATGACCTCTGTTAATATTTTGCATATAACCACAGGTGATTTCTTCACAATATGCAGGGTGCTTGCACATTGCTGTAACATTGTGTCAGAATTCCTCCCAAACGGGCTAATTCCCACCCAAATTTAACACAATGAAATTTCCATCTGAAATATACTTACTTTGCAAGGACTAAACCCAACCTCCAAGCTCTATTATGTCATAGGTTCAATCTGACTGCTTTAAAAAGAATAAGAGTAATACAACCATGTGCAGAAGGCTTGGTTTCTACCAAATTATAATTATATTCCATTTACCCATATGGCCTTAGAGATTAGGTGGTAGCCCGAAGACAGATGTGTATCTTCACTAATTATAGGAAACAACAGTACAGGGTGGATAGGGATAGGGAGATAAGTCTGGGGGATGGAACACTGAAGCTAAAACAAAGAAATTAAGAGTATAACAATAATGCCCTTGTACTCAAGGAAATCCGCAAGTAAAATAGATTTTATTCTTCAAAGTCTACTTTAATGGGAGTTTCTTATGTATTTTTCATTAGGAAATAATAACTCTCACTGAACCCAAAGATGACTTTTGAAACCTACTTGCAGTAGTCTTTAAGGTAAATTTAGATAGAAACCTAACTCACCATCTACTGGTTTCTTAGAGTCCTTTCCTGGACTCTATCAATGCTTACTCCTAAAACCAAGCATTATTGTGTTGTGTATTCTGTAATTTACAATTATGAACGAAGAGCTGGATGAAGCAGATCTTTTGTCCTCCCCTTCTCATCTCCCGCATGCACCCTTCTCCCGCATCCTTTCTGACACTTGTGTGAAGGGTTGTGTTAACTGCCACAGGTTTTGTCAATACAAAGGGTGAATGAACTCCCAGGAGTTTTCTTTGCAGCTATGAAGAACCTATTCCAATATAGAGACCTTTCCTCTCACCTGATATATTTTAAGAAATACTTCAGTTTCTAAATGTGAGCACAAAGGTCCCCTCCAAAGCTGAACACAGAGGATTTGAGAGCAGGTACAGAAGCTGTGCCTCACGGCTCAGAGGACAGCAAAATGTGCTCTCTAGGAAGATGTGGAAACCACACCAAAGATTTGGGAAAAGTCAACTCAGGCACATGAGAATTTCTAATTAACTTGCAACACAAGCATCCTATTCAGTGATTACTGAAGTGAAGAGATATTATAAAAAGGGTTACAAAATCTGATTATAGAAGAGAATGAAGTCTGACATGAAAGAAACAGAAATGTCATGTTACTGAAGGTGAAATGAATTTAATTGCATTTCATTTCTTTTCCCTGTGTGCAGACACAATGCACTCTTATGTTTAGCTATTTAGCCAGGGCACAAAGAGCCATATCAATCACCTTCTTGCCAGGATTGGGTCTAACAATGTGCTGAGCAAATCTAAGAGCAAAATACAGAAACAAAGAATAGCAGGAAAGTCATAAGTAACATGCACATTCCCTTTTGAATTGTGGTTAAAGAGGAATTCACGGTACATAAAAACTATTTTAATAAGAGCAAGAAGCAGAAATGGCTTTCATTACAGCCTGAAAATATCAATTTAATTCTACTAAATTGCTTCAAAATAATTTATTTTTTAAATAAAAAGATGGGCAAAATAATCAGTTGCTAGGCTAAATCAATGGCATTTAACTTCAAACGTTATTTTTAAATATGCAAAGAAATTTCAATTATCATGGTAGCTTACAGCACAGTAATCTTTATCATAACTCAAAATATATTTATTAATGTCTTTCATTTGGCTTTAGTGCTAAGACTCAAGTGATTTGACATAATGTGCTAAAAAAATGCCCAAACATTTCACAGCTAAACAGAATAAACATCTGCTCTAGAAGACAGCTTTGGAATGTAGTTTTATTCCAAACTTGTAGACATGCTGTACTCATTATGTACTTCCCCAAAATTAAATTAATTCACTCACACCTCCTTGGAGGAAGCTCATGGAAGAGAAGGAAAAAAACAACTTTCTGAATTCATTATAGGGTAAACTCAGTTATTGTTTCTTTTGCTTTCTCTTGTTCTCTTCCCATTTGTTTTTATTTGGTAATATTAAATGTGAAAAGATTTAAGTGAACACAAGCTTAACATTTGGCAGCAAATCATTCTGCAAACCACAGGCCCTTCGTGATTGCTTGAGATGAGAAAACACCAAGGGAGGCCTCTCAATTTCCAACAGTTTCCCAGCCCACAAAAAGAAAAGATGAATTGGAAAAAATTGTTTCTGATTCCTCACAAAGCACTTCTGCCCTCTCACAGTCAAGTTCCCTCTCCTGATCTTGAGAAAGCCCTCTCCAAGAAACTCATTTTCTTTCCAGATTATCTGCATTACATTTGCAAGGACAAAAATGAATCCTAGATGAGGTAACATCAATCCTTACCCATATACCCAGCTGGAAATCAACATACCTCCTGTCATGGTCATACTCTCATCTTAGCTGCTCCTTTCTCCACCTCACTCAATTCCAATCACTATGAAACCTCAGCCTGGGGTTTTTCAGGGGGTTTTGAACAAGCAACTGAACTGCCATGTCCCAAGGCCCCAGGATGGCAGCTGGAGTCAATTCAACATGTATTTCAGCAGGTTGGTTGTGATGGTAAAAACAACACAGATTGGTAGCTCTTTAGCTTTCAAGTTAGTAACTGTAATATTTGCATGGTCATACACAAGGCTGTACAGGTGTTGAATGACCTGCGATTAAAAACTAAGACATCATTTACTAAGACATCATTTGTGTACAGTTCTGAGCTTATTACTAAGAACAAAGGTTTTGGTAATAAAATTTGGCTCACAAAATGACAAAGGTCCTTGTGGTGAGAGTTGAAAATGACAGAAAACAGGACAGGGATTTGTCCCTAGAAGTCAGGTTTTCAGCAAAACTTAACATTAGGAAGTTCAACACTTTATGTTCAGACAAAAAAACCTAACACCTGTGGCTTCAAGTCTTGCTTTTTTATTATAGCCATTAAAAAATACCTTTTTTTCCCCTGACTGTTATGCAGCTCTCACTTTAATGAGCAACATATTTTAATGAAGACTTTTCACTGTCAGCAAGAAAAATGCATGTGGGTCAAAGCTAATTCAGGGTTTATGGACTGTGATATTAAAAGAACATTAGCAGGTTTTAAAACGTACAAGAGAAAGCCCTCAACTCCACAAAGGGGTGAGTTAGCACCTACATAGTCTTTCAAGTGTAATGCCTGGATAGCCATTTGAGCAATATGCAACATTTGACCAAATGCTCATAGTTGTTTTAAAATACAACATTTTCTGAGGGACTTGTGGCTATCTGGATGAACAGCCCAGCTTCCCTGCTGTTTTAATGAGTCTGAGTGAGTGTACAACCCAGAGCCTTACATGCAGGCATGCAGTGGCTGCCTGGTGGCCCGTGTGCTGCAGAACGCTTTACTATCTATCTGCTGGCCTCTGAATGAGCTTGTTAGCTAGACACTGACACAGGCCATGCAAAACACATCTAAAGGGTGGGATTGAGAGCACCTAACACTAAACTGTAGGTTCAGAAAGCTCTTTCCAATAAGGGGAACACTCACCTACAAGTAATCTGTGTAAAGTACTCAGATGACTCCATACAGTTGCCCTTCAGTACCAGAGATGGTAGAGAGTTTCTGGCAGAGGATACTGGGGTAAATGAAAAGCAGGAATTCACAACATGTCGAGGGAGATTCTTCAGAAAATGTACCATTTCCACACAGACTCTGCTGAGGCACTGAGGACCCCAATGACAGAAATGATGCTTTCCAAGAAGACAGAATAATGATGCCTGTGGGGGCCTTTTTTAAGGCTTTCTGTGATGGCAAAGAGGAATTTCTAAATTATTTTCTTCATTTGAGCTCCCTTAATTCATGTTGCATTGAGGGAATAGAAAACCTGGCTCTGGGTACAGAAGTAGAAAGCTACACTGAACTAGTAAGCTACAAAGAACTTCATTTAAAGAAGGTGCACAGAACACTTGGTTCTGCTCTCTTGGCAGACAAAGACTGCAAAAAAGGTTGAGATAATCTGGACCAGGAGTTAACATTATTTCAGAAGAAAGCTGAAAGCAAGCCTGAATTAATGTGTCATTCCTCTAGCAAGCTCATAATGCTCTATTAGTATAGTTACTTTTGAAAAATAATACACAGTACAGCACAAGCTTTATAATCATCCATCACTGATTACACAAATGCTCCTGCTTGCTCTCTGTATCAAAGCACACTGTCTATCACACAATCATCTGAATTCCCAAATGTGTATTCAGCATCAATTAAACCGTATTTAGTCTTAATAGGCCATCAAATCTAAAAATACAAGTAAAAGAAACCAAACTTGGGACATCCCATCTCACGCTTGCAACTAGTGAAGTTCTCCCTATCATCCAGAGGACAGAACAGGCTTCTGTAAATTATTGGCAATTTAAAAAGGCAAAAGGAGGTAATAAATCACTACAGTACCATTTCACAGCCTTGGAAATAAACACAACACATTACTCAGTTCCATTTGGGTTCACTAGACTATTTATGAGTTTTAGGATTACTTGTTTTAAAACATTACCATTAGAAAAAACTACCTGGTAGTATGAACTATCGCAGAAGCAACGAGAAATGTCCCTCAGTGACTTCTGCTGGCATATTGAAAGCTCATCAAGCACAAACTTTTTTATTGCTCTTGGTTTGCTATTAATTTTCTTCTTCTCAACCAGGGTAACAACCATGAGATAGAATCCAACTTTTCACTTCTATGACCTGGGGAAATGCTGCACTTTTTAGGTCAAAGCTCTTTTGCTTAAATTGTTAGAAGAAGCACCAAGAACAAAGTATTGACTTGAGACAAATTTGCATCCCTATGAATAAGGAAAATCTGAATAAAAAAATTATTAGCCATTTGAATCTGCAGAATTTTCAAGATCATAAGATTCATCTCACTAAAAGATTTGTCCTATCTGTCTTCTCTGGAATCAACTAAGTTTTCTCCAAAAGAACTTTAAACCAATCCACTCCAAAAAGCATTTATAAAGGATTCTAACTTGCTCCTGCATTCCTCACACCAGAGTCTTAACCAAGGCAATGTCACACAAAAACACATCTGATACAGACACTGGAAATGTGCATCACATCATTGTTTAAAAAACGTATATATACAGTTTTCCACTTATTTCCAGCAGAACTGCAAAGGAAAGAGATCGTAATGTGTTAATTTGCTAACTTCTAACCTCTTTGATGCTCTTTCAATAATTTTTTGTCCCCCCTGGGTAGTACTGCAGTCATTTGCAATGAGGAAGGTGTGCTTAATTAACTGAGTATAAAGACACTCCTTTATGATCAGTTATAGCTGTCTGCTAATGTTCAGTAAGTGGAAGATTCAGGTTTTTTCATGTGAATGGCAAAAGTAAAAATAAATTCAATTCAACTGAGTCTGCTTTTTTACCTTTCATCACTCACTTCCATGCAGAAGTAGGTCAGAGTGGTAATTGTTGCCTCACCAATTCTAAAATTTTGAAGTGTTCTCCCTAAATATACATGTTCTCTAGTTGTATGTGAATCAGCAAGATCATACAGACAATAAATTACAAGTCCACTTATGAAAGTGACATTCTTCTAGCATGAATTTTAACATGCTGATGAAGATTCTGCATTAACTGTTCACAGTTGTGCATATTATCCAACCATTAAGCAACAAGATTGACATGAAGTAGATTGAAATGCTGATGCCATATTTAATGTCTGATAACTAAATAGTCTAATTTAAATAATCAATTCTCAATGCCATGTGTAAAAGACGACCCTAATTTGGCATAACATTATTCTGTCTGCTGCACACCTGCTTGTTCACTGAATGAGGAATGAAAAATAGCACCTTCTCAACCAAATTAAACAGCATCACTTCTTACTTAACATATCTGCTGAAGTACACTTTTAATTCAACTTCACATCAGCAGCATGACCAATTTTAGTGAGTAGGAGAGAGATTTCAAAAGCATGAGATTAGTTTAGATTTGCTTCCAATAACAACAGATAGATTTAAAAGGATCACCACAGCAGGTTTTCACCTCAAAGCCAAAGACTGTTTTCTTCAAACCCCAATGAGTCAGTGACATGAAAATTCATCACAGCTGGACCTACTACCACAGTTTAACTGCCCACCTCCTGTGCACCTACATCTATGGCACTCAACCTCCTGGTCAGACACTTCTGGTTACACAGGAGTGCTCACACACCGCAGATTCCCCCGACCGCATAATACGTCTTTGTCACACGGGGATGCAGAACTTGCCATGTAATCCAACATACGCCTCCCCACAGAAAAGGGGGAACACAAACCTCCTGTCCCTGCCCCAGATCTTGATACAATCACACAAAGGAAAGAAAACAGAAAAATGCTAGGGAAGCCTACATGGTTAACCCAACTGCAAATTAAAACCTAAAGCATTTTTATCCTACTTTTCAGATATGCTTTTCTAACAAGCATGTGGGTTTGCATCTTACTACTAATAAATGTAGCTGCTGCTTAGCAAGAGCCAGTATGCAACGCTCTGCTGCTGCCAAAGTTCGAGCAGCTTCACCTAAGTGCAGTCAGCCTCATATGGATATGACACAGGAGCTGCCTATTCCTTGAATGCTTCCCTACCCTTTGTGCTTTGGACAATACTAAAGTTGTAATCAGTTCAGTGATACATATTAGTGCTTACAGAAGACATCAGATGACAACTACCCTATGGCTTTGACTCAGGTTATTAATTTTCACATTAGTCATTAAGTGCCAAAATTACTCATCTGACAAAAACAGATTCAACATTAAAAACTGCAACTATTAGTTAAGGACAATGTTCACAGCGCTGCAGTGCAGCAAGGAACACATGAATACCATTAATGACTACATTCCAGACATTTCAGAAAATATCATATAACAACCAGTGTACTTCAACATTTTCAATTCAATGTTACGGAGACCACCATTAAACCCTCGGTTTAATAAAGCCAATATTTTAATCATATCTGGGGGTTTTTAACTATGCAGTTGCTATAAAGTTGACTGACCTCTTCTTGAGCATTTAGCACAGAAAAATATTGCAGCATCCCATTATATGTCACTAATTACTATCTATTACATCCTTTAAAAATAGTTTTTTAAAATTTTAAGATACACTAATTATATTCTTGTTGAAACATAAGCATATTTTTACAGAGATTATTGGGCTGTCCTAGGAAACTTAGTACCCAAATCCCAATTCACATTTTGCCATATACCCTGACTCAGTATTGCAGTGACAAAACATATTTTAAAAGGTTTTGGTGGGAATAGGGCTTAGTTAGTTGAGGTTTTGCTGCAAAAATACCCATCCATTATGCACAGAAGACTGCTGTGCCCTGCTTCCTAGGAGAAAGGAAGGCTCAAAATTGAGATGGGTAAGAGCTGAAGTCTTGAAGGCTCCTGGGAGAAGGCTGAATATTCTTTTTGCCTGCATGCAAAGCTCAACAACAGGGTCTGCCTATTTCTTCTTAACACTAGGAAGAGAAAATGTGCCCAGGGAGAAGAACAAATCACTGCAGCAATATTAGATAGAATAAGAACAAACTGGAAGTTCCTTCCCCCTCTGGTCACAGCAGACTACAGGAGGCTCC